>NQLW01000031.1:1070800-1107364 GCA_002312845.1 Kalanchoe fedtschenkoi | reverse complement strand
CCTTCCCCAATCCCTTGCCTCCCTTTCCACGTCCTGACATCTAGAAGCTCGTGAATTGGCTGCGCGCTTCGACTTGATATCTAGGGTTTGGCTGTAGACGTCGATTTGGGGATGAAGAAGAGAAATGGAACTGTTGACGAATTTATAGGAGCAGAGTTGTTATTTTCTGCAACGGGAGCTGTTGGATTAAGACAGATTGGGCGGTTCAGATTACGATCTGTGTGAAATTATACGAAGTACTATCAGCCGATGATAGACTTCTGATCAACGGCGGATCCTTTTTCGTTAGCCGCACACGGATCATGGCTTTCTCTTTCTCACCTATGTAATTAAAAGATGGGAAAAGCAAGATAGTCTTGAAATAAAATTAATTGTTTAACAAGCTACGAGTCTTGAAATGAATTTTCTTGTGAAAACTATGAATTCATGTATTTTTGTAGTCACAATGAATAAAATTAAAAAAATTTATAATATTAAGTAATAAAATATCTTTTAACAATTCAACATTTGTCAAAATTTCAATTGTTGCTGAATGATACACGTTAAAATCGTGCTTTTTTTACTATCTTGGTGATGCAAGGTGAGAGTTTATTCACGTATTCAGTGTGATTGGCTTAATTAGGTATCAAAACAATATTACTCCCTCCGTCTTCTAATATATGTTGTTTAAGGTTAATTTGAATAGATTAAGGTGAAACAAATAATAGCGGTTGAACAACTTTAATGGATGTGTGGTTGGAATTTTTAAAAAAAAATTCATGCAAAAAGTAAAATTGATAGATTATTACTGGTGATGAATGATTTTTATTGATTATGATAAAGAAATAATTAATGTTTGACATTTTAAGGTAGTTGTTGATATTAAATACTGTACGCATTAAAAATTGTTAAGTGACAAGTAAAAGTGGACAAAAAAATTCGGTTAAGTGACATGTAAAAGATGACAGAGGGAGTATATTTGAAGCAAGTGATTCGGAAATCATGAAATTGAATGCAATCGGCAAATGTTTCTTAGTTATTCAGTTAATTCTTGAGATGAACGTTAGAGTTAACTCAAAATTTTAATAAATCGATGATTATAGCTTATTGTACATGGTGATGACAGAATTATATTAAAAGATTTGTTAAATATAACAAATCTATAAGCTATTAATAAATGTTCTTCACATTTTTTCTGTTGTGAATTTGTAATCAACTTTATTAACTCCATTTAACATTTATTGTGATCCGTTCTTTACACGAATAAAATAATATGAATCAAATTTTAAATTGAAATTTGAAAAATGTTCTCTAGTAAAATAAGAAGAATTTTTTTTACACTCTTTAATCTTAAATTGTACATGCTAACGAAAACTCTACTCAAAGGAAAATATGTTTATAATAAGTATATAATACTGATTTTAATGGTGTACGTTATTTCTTGTAAATATTCAATAATTCATAATTGCAACCATAATAGGAAAGTATAAATATTTATGAGATAATGTCAGTCTTGAAAATTTTGTGTCACGAGCAAACTCAAAATGATGTATTTAAAGCAATCGTGGGGACTTGTTTTATTATTATAATGAAATGAAAGATGAATCGCACATTGTATGTGGAAGATAAAATGACAAATAATTAAGACAAGACTTTCACTTCATGTGTTAATATTAAAAAGGAGAAATTTTCAAAAGGGACTCTGAACTACGATTATTTATCCAATTACAGTCTTAACTACCACGGTTATCGAAAAATGTGCGATAACAAATAAATTGGACTGATTTCAAATGAAGTTTAAGATCAATTTGTTTGATTTATTAAATAAAAAGGATAATATTAAATTTATTGAGGATTATGAATGATTGAATATGAAAAGACGTAGTTTTGTTTATGTGCATAAAATGATATTATTTATTTTGATAACCAAACAACGTAATTTGTCCACATGAATCTAAGTCTTGTGATAATATTAGTTTAAGAGTGTGAAGGTAAATTTTATTTTGTAATTAGCCCAATTATTTTTTATTGCACTCTTTTAAAACATTGTGGTAGTTCTGACCGCAATTTCATAAGTGTTGGTGGTTCAGATCTCCTTTTGGGGATTTTCTCTATTAAAAAAGTAATTGTTACTTTTAAATTATACTGATTAGTATCGGACACCGATTGACATTCTCACATTATTACAAATATGAGGTGACTCTTAGAGTAGAATTTGGAGAAATGGTGAGGTGCTCCTACGCATAAATAAACAATATAAAATTTATTAAATTATTGTAAGATCACTTAACTTGACTCACTTTTGGGAATAATTTAAAAACTACTATCATTGATTTAAAGTTTGATATAAAAAGTTTTTATTTTGATATCAAGATTACATTTTTTATTCTTATCTAAATGAAGAACATGATGACAATATTCATTAAAATGATGGGCATCATGTTCTAAATATATATAAAAAAACTTATTTATCAATCAATTGTTGAAGGAATTAAGTTTTCTAAATTTGATTAAATATTGAAATATATGAGACTATAATATCAAATTCATCAAATTAATTGTGAAATAATTATAAAAATAATTTCTACTAAGACATCATACTTTCATGGTGTGACTGAAAGAACAACAAGAAAAGAAAAAAATAAAAGAAAAGATTGATAAGACCGTCGTTGAGGTGTCTTATGCAAATAAATTTATAAGCCTTCCCCACAACAAGCAGTAAGTAAAGGTCGATCCACAAAGATAATGGACCTGTAAAGTTAGTGACTTGACAAAGAAAAATAAAATAAAATAAAATATGAATACAGTTATGAGGTTGGTAAATTGAATTGGTGACATGTAACACTTAAGAAGATAGAGATGAGAATCGGTATGACAGACGTGTAGCCCAGGTGATTAATTTGTAATTGTGTTGATCATTGATACTAAATATAAAGTCATGTAATAACATAGGTCAAGTTATGCTATGAGTTAAGATTCATAATAACATGTACTTTATCATGAATAATAATCTCACAACATCAATACATGAGTTATAGCACCTGAACTACACAAAGAAATTTAGTTACACATAATAATGAAAAAATATATAGTAGAATGAGTAGAAACAATCCTTACAAATCCTATTAATTCATTTCCCCTTCTTTGATGTACTCTACTGGATTCAGGAGTGAAATTCACTGAGAATTCGAACTTCAGAGAGTGAGAGACTACTCAAAATAGGAGGCTAATGTAAGGTCGTGCACAGAATTTTGTGCGCTCATTGTGAATCCATTAAAAGCAATGTTAAGTACACAACATAATAGATATGTTTTGAGAATGTTATGAGATTGTCTTTATTTGAGATCTAGAGATGCAAAGTTTGTTGTGAAATGTTCACAAGCTTGCTCTTAGACATCACACATGTAATAAATAAGAGTCTCTTCTTCTACACATCGAGGGAGACATATTATACGAGATGACAATAACCGAACAACATGAACAGCTTTCCTTGTTGCTTGAAAATGATTGAATCCATCAGCTCAAATATCAAATCTCACACTACATGGCTCATTGCAAAGCGAAAGTGCTTCTTATCGAACTCTTTATAAATTTTCCAATCTGATGAATGTGTCGTTATGTCATCATCCCTTTCGACTACATCCGTATGCCAAAATACCTGACTCGGTTGACTGTATGTGGAAAGCTAATTATCATTTTCAATTTAAGAGTCAAATGTAAATATAGTTAAAACTATTCGGCTCACTATTTCCTATGTACTACTGATATAAGCTCATACCGATTTTGATCATAAAATTTACAGTGATCCAAATGAGCAACATAAAATCATGCGATCATGTATACACGCCGTAATTGACCATTTCATGTCCAACACTCTATAAGAATTTCTTCGTGTCATATAAGTTCTTAAAAAATTTGTGTTCAACGAACACAAGCTCATCCATCAATATGCATATCTTTATGTAACCACTGTTTGTAAAGTATAATTAAAATAGGAAGGATATTTAGGGCATATGCCAATTGTTGCAGCAGTTGAGCGACGGAGGAGCGAAAGGTCACTGGCGATGATTGTGATGGCGGCGGCGGCCGCAACAGCAACGGCGGCAGCTGCACTTGGTGAATGAAGAGAGGAAGGAGAGGAGATTTATGGAGTATAAGGGCGTGTCTTTCTAATGGTATTTAGTGCATATAATAGTTTTATGATGATTATGTATATCTTAAAAGTATAAGGGCGTGTCTTTTCTCACTTGTTTCGTCGGCTTTTAATTTAGCTTTGTTTCATTTCATTTTAGTTCAATTAATTCACTTTCAGTTGTAACTCAATCCAAATTTAATTTAATAAAAAATAATAAACAGCCATTTACAATACTAAAAATATTTTATTCTTAAAATGACTATTAAATATAATACATATTATGATATGCATTCTGATTCCATCATACCAACTTAAAAACAATAATATATAAATGATGTATGTATTAATTTTCAATGATCATTCAAAAATTATCCCTTAAATTAATTAATAATATTGTATATATATAGTAGTGGCTATGTGTGAATTCATGATTGGTGGATGCTGTTTAAAATCATATGATTTTGTACAAAACTACATAATATTGTGTTGCATTAAACTAACTTTGTTATTTGTGATAATTATCATTATGATATTAATCTCATCTTAATTCATGATAATAATATTTTGATGAAATCATTATTTCATATATATCAACTCAACTTTATCCTCATCTCTATTCATTATAAAAAATTACTACTTGAAAAAAAATAAAGAATAAAAAGTTTAAATGTAAACCGTTAACTCGACATCAACAGTCGGGTTTAAATTTACGTACCAGAAGCAAATTCCAAAGTTGAATCGAACTCAAACATGAAAGCCATATCTCCGAATCAAAATTCCAGAGATTTACGTATTTCTTCCATCAAAATAATTATCACCACCACCATCATCAACTGATTGCGTTCAACTTCCAATGCGCGACACGCGACGCATCTTCATAAGTCGGCGCGGCGCGAAAACAGAGAGAGAAGCAGAGACACAGCGGGCGGGGGCAGCAGTCTGCAAAATCGCTGCATGTGCCGCGTTGTCTGGTAATTAAAGATTTGAGTCTTTCGGCCTGAGAGCTGCTGCTGGAGAAGTAGGGCAGAGGAAAAGGGAAAGGGTCGCTGTGGTTTGAGCGATGGAGCGTTTCGCGTGCAGCGGAGGCGTGGCGAGAGCGCCGTCGCAGGAGGAGATTGAGCAGTTTTCCAGAGACGAGAGTAGGTATAGTTTGACCACCGGGATTCTGCCGTCCCTCGGCGGGAGGACTGCCCGGAGGGCCAAGCTCCGACCTTCCATCATCTCGCCTTACGATCCCCGCTACAGGTGCTCATCAAAGCTTCTGTATTAGCCTCTTTAGGGTTTGCTGTGGTGTGCTCTGCGTAATGTTTTTGCTGGCGAGTGATTCTTGAGCTGATCAGGTGTTTGTGACACGTTAATTTTCAATCACACGTGTCTGACTAAGATGGAAATACGCTTTCATGGTGGGCCTGAGTTTTAAGCTTAGTAATTTTGATTCAGTTTGGCTTAGTATTCTGGTCCGGCGTGCAGGGCTTGGGAGACATTCCTGGTGCTGCTGGTGTTCTACAACGCCTGGGTTTCGCCGTTCGAGTTTGGGTTCCTCGACGAGCCAAAAGGGCCTCTGTCAATAGCTGACAATGTCGTCAACGGGTTCTTTGCCATCGACATTGTGCTCACTTTCTTCGTGGCTTATCTCGACAAGGCCACATACTTATTCATCGACAGTCACAAGAGAATTGCGTGGAAGTACGCCAGATCCTGGTTGATCTTCGACGTCATATCCACCGTCCCCTCCGAACTCGCTAGAAAGGTTCTCCCCGCGCCTCTCAATGTCTACGGCTTGTTTAACATGCTTCGCCTCTGGCGCCTGCGCAGAGTTGGCGCCATGTTTGCCAGGTGAGAACTCTTCTGACTGATGTCACTGATCCGCTTTAACTTGATCATTTAACCAAATGATGTATATTTTTTTTTGATCTTATGATTTGGGCAGATTGGAGAAAGATAAGAACTTCAGCTACTTCTGGGTCCGATGCGCCAAGCTTATCTGCGTAAGCCCGCATTACTCAAAACTCATATATTCCAATTGATGATAGAAGTAAGAGATTCTGGCCATTCCTGACAGGTAACCTTATTTGCTGTTCACTGTGCCGGATGCTTCTTCTATCTGATCGCATCGGATTACCCTAACCCAGGCCGGACATGGATTGGAGCCGCCATGTCGGGCTTTCACCAAAGGAGCCTCCAAGATCGATACGTGATATCCATATACTGGTCTATTACTACTCTGACATCCGTTGGGTACGGAGATCTTCATGCCGTGAATACACGAGAGATGGTATTTGAAATATTTTACATGCTGTTCAACCTGGGGCTGACGGCATATCTCATCGGAAATATGACCAACTTGGTTGTCCACATCACTAGCAGAACTAGACAATTCGTAAGTGAAGTTTGACTAATATTAAATGTTGCATACTAAATGCTTTATGAGAATCTGAATGTTCAAACACTTTTTTTATTTTTGATTGATTAGAGGGATACCATCCAAGCAGCGTCGAGCTTCGCTCAGCGAAACCAGCTGCCTGTCAGGTTGCAAGATCAAATGCTTGCGCACTTGTGTCTGAAGTTCCGGACAGACTCAGAGGGACTGCAGCAGCAGGAAACCATCGATTCGCTTCCGAAAGCCATTCGATCCAGCATTTCACATTTCCTTTTCTATTCTCTGGTTGATAAGGCCTACTTGTTCCGGGGAGTTTCATACGACTTACTGTTCCAGCTCGTAAGTAATAACTTTCACGCTTATCCATATATATAGCTTCAGGTGTCCGATTTTGAAGGTTGATAATTCTGTTTCGTCGCAGGTCTCTGAAATGAAAGCTGAGTACTTCCCGCCGAAGGAAGACGTTATATTGCAAAATGAAGCTCCCACAGACTTTTACATTCTTGTCACCGGAGCTGTGGTAATTGCATTTCCATTTCGATTCATATTGACACTGTGACTCAAAAATCTAGACTTATAAGTCACGGTTCAACAATTCAATATAAGCCACATTTTCTTCTGTGTAATGGACGATGTGAGACATTTCGCCAAATACTCGCTCAACAGTTTGCACTTTGCAGGAGCTTTTGGTGATAAGAAACGGAGTTGAGCAGGTGGTTGGAGAGGCGAAGCCAGGCGATCTGATTGGCGAGATCGGAGTCCTCTGCTACAGACCACAACTGTTCACAGCGCGAACTAGGCGACTGAGCCAACTTCTGCGTCTGAATCGCACCACATTCCTGAACATTGTCCAGGCGAATGTCGGGGATGGAACTATAATCATGAACAATCTTCTCGAGGTTGGTCTACCTTACATTAACGAATCAAATGTCTCTACCGTACATTAAAAATTGGTCTGTGGCGAATATGGCAAAAGTGACCACTGATGCACTGTTTTTTTTATGGAGGGGCAGAAATTAAAAGAGCTCAATGATCCATTGATGGAGAATGTATTCCTGGAAACAAAGAGCATGGTGGCGCGTGGTCGAGTTGATTTGCCGCTGAGCCTTTGCTTCGCCACCATGAGAGGCGACGACTCGCTGCTCCAGCAACTTTTGAAGCGCGGTTTGGACCCAAACGAGTCTGATAAGAATGGGCGGACAGCGCTGGTAAGTTCCAAATCCTTTCCTTTTCTTTCAATCGATTCTGCCTCTGTAAGAATCTTGAAACTTACGTGTACACCTTGGGATGAAACAGCATATAGCAGCTGCCAGTGGGAATGAGAATTGTGCGCTTCTCCTGCTTGATTATGGCGCAGATCCCAACTCCAGAGGTATTTTCTTGCTCATATAAATTCGAATAGAATCACCAGACGATTCGAATAGAAGTCTGTGTCAGGAATCATTGCTCACCTAACTATCTTTTTAGCTAAAATATTTAGATACCCCAGGGGAGCGATTGACTAGCCGACAACCTTACAAGCTACAACTTTTATACTTGTTTTGAACCTCTGGTTCACCATTGTTTTGCACCTCCGATTTTCTTCTTCATGTCGTGATAAAACTCTTATTCGATCTTGAAAGATGCTTTAATTTATTGAGAAATCGAAAAAGGACGTTTGTTAGATAAATTTAAGTTACTCTTGAGTCTTGACGGGGTTAGATATTAGAGTTTGAATTTTGAGTTTAAGGGCGTTTGATTTTTTTTAATATATCTTAATTTATTTTGATAGATCATGAGTTATATTTGGCTATATTGAGATATTTTGGCTTAGATTTGAGGGTACTAAATTACAATTGAAGTTAAATCAAACATATAAAATTATATATTTTTTATTTTTTGTATAAATAGAAATATTTTGTGTTGGATCTGCGAGGACGCCCAGTGTCCCTTCGGTGACGGTGCTACAGATTTTAATGGGTAAAAAAGTTTACATTAGCGTAAATGCAAATAAATTTATAAGAATTTATATTCGGCAGTGCTATGCTAGTTTACAGTTTTACCCCAAGCAAAAATCGGAATGTTTTGCAAATAATTTATAAGGATTTATATTCGGTAATGTTATGCTAGTTTACACAAAGCCAAAATCAGGATGTTTTTTTTTAAAAATAATGGTGGTTTTGCTTTAATTAGTATGAATAATTATTTGTTAAGACACTTACAATTTGTTGATGGTTCTCAAACCAATAACCACTCTTGTGGCAATTTGTTTAGCTGTTTAAGATTACAATTTATAATTAATCGATATGACTTCAAATATTTGTATTTGAATCTCAAATTGTAATTGAAATGATGAGAATTATCATTTTTAGGGGTTAAATCTGAATTTTCATAAATATCATATATATGACATAATAAATAATCTTTTGTACTAAAATTAAAAATTGAGTGGTGGCCCTATGGACTCAAAAATATTGATGCAGATTCGGAAGGAAGTGCACCCTTATGGGAGGCGATGCTAAACGGTCACGAATCCATGGTCACCCTGCTGATCGACAATGGCGCAACAACTTACTGCGGCGACGAGGGGCTTTTCGCCTGCACTGCGGCCGAGCAAAACAACTTGAAACTTCTGAAAGAGATCGCTCGATACGGAGGAAACGTGACGCAGCCCAGAAGCGATGGAACCACCGCTCTTCACATAGCGGTCTGCGAGGGAAACATGGAAATGGCGGAGTTTCTGCTTGATCTAGGGGCGGACATCGACAAGCCCGATGCCAGCGGCTGGACCCCGAGAGGACTCGCCGACCAGCAGGCCCATGAAGATATCAAAGCTCTTTTCCTGTCTAGGCGAGAGTCGGCCGGCCCCGTCCCTGAAAAACAGCGTCCCGAGGTTTCTTCTCTTGGAAAATATAGCAGCGAGCCAGCGATGTCTCGTGGGCTACAGGATGGTCTGTCAGCGGACACCGGGAGAGCTGGGCGAGCGTGCCCGAGGCGGAGGACGAACACGTTCCACAACTCGATATTCGGCGTGGTTTCTGCGGCCCAAACTGGCGAGACGACAGAGTTGAGATTGCCAGTCATGGATGCTGCTACTAAATGCAGTAAAGATGGTCCAAGCCCGGCCGCTAGAGTAGTGATTAGTTGGCCAGAGAAAGGAGATCCGGAAGGCAAGCTGGTGCTTCTACCAGCAAGCTTCCAGCAGATGCTAGAGCTCGGATTCAGAAGGTACGGCTCTCTGCCCGCCAAAGTTCGGAATGCAGATAATGCGGAGGTTGATGATGTGGAGGTCATTCGAGACGGCGATCGCCTTGTATTCTGTGGCGGTGAAATCGAGGTGGAGGAACCTTCAAGCGGTGTTGCCGGAGGTCTTTGAGTCTTGACCTTCAGCTACTGCCCCATTGATCCAGAAGCTTATTACAATTGAATGAAAGTTGTCGAACTATGAGCAGGGCCGGTCCGGAGAATTTCGAGGTCTGGTGCGAAACCAAATTTTGAGGCCTCTAATGATCCAAAACACGTAGAAAAAATGGTGAATACATTTAATTATGAAGTTTACAATATATTTAGTTATTACTGAAATGAAGCTTTGATGATTAAATAGGATATAAATATAAGGGGAAAAACCCAAAAGGGACCCTGAACTACCACCGCTTACCAAATTGCGGTCAGAACTACCATGATTTCCAAAAAGGGTGCAATGAAAAAAAAATTGGACTGATTTTCTAAATTAAAATTTACCATTACATTCCAAACCTAATATTATTACAAGACTTAAATTTGTGTGCAAAAATTAATTCATTTGGTTATCAAAAGACGTCGTTTTCTTTATGTGCGTAAAATGATATAATTTATTTTGATAACCAAACGACATAATTTTCGCACACAAATCTAAGTCTTGTAATAATATTAGGTCAGGAATGTAATGGTAAATTTTATTTTAGAAAATCAGTCCATTTTTTTTTCATCGCACCCTTTTTGGAATTCGTGGTAGTTCTGACCGCAATTGGGTAAGCGGTGATAGTTCAGGGCCCCTTTTGGGTTTTATCCCTAAATATAATATAGTAGGTTGAAGTTCTCTACTCTCTTTTATTATTGAGCCACTATTCCTATTGAACAGAAAAAATTCAAAGAATTGAAGAAAAATGAATACAAACCCAGAAGATCTAGGCACATGTGAAACATACAAAGTTTTTAATCATGATATGATGTCTTAATCAAGAATAAATGCTTCATAAAGAACGTGACAAAAATAAGTTTTGGGTCATTCGAGGCCTCACCTTTTTATGAAATGACATAATTCGTAGTTCAAATTTGTAATTGTATTATTAATAATCCACAAAAACTGTTGATCGAATGCATGTTAGGAATTTTTTCTTAAAATTATATTGATGTGTGAAACTAATTGTAAGGATGAAATTACCTATTTTTATGTAAATATAATCAAGTTTTTATTGAATCAAAGGAATAATTTTTCAAGTAATCATTTTCTTTAAAATTCTTACACGCATTGTATGAGTGATTCTTAAATGGACTGTATATATCACAGTGAACAGTATAGTTATCACGTCGTTAGGGCGAGTTGCGGCGCTAGACAACCGCTAGGACGACTAGTCGTTATGGCGGAAGACTAGTCGTCCTACGACGTTAAGTCGTTCTTCATAAAGATTTAGCATATGTATTGTTAGTTTTAATAATTTAAAACAAAAAAATATAATTTAGTTATTTAAACTCAATTAACATAATATTTTTAAAACAATAAGGGTCAAATTGTATTAATTTGGAACTGGTTTGTAATATTAAGTAGTTAAGGTCAATCATTACAATATTCTATAAAATTTTGGTTTAAATTATATGTTTTAATACTTTAAGGGCCTAAGTGTAATAAAAAAATTTCTCCTTCTCCCCCAACGAGCAAACCCTACTTCTGCCGCTATAGTTTTCCAACATCTCCAGCTCGGAGAACATTTTCTCCAATTTCAGCATCCCAATTGATTTCGGAACTCTCTGCAGTGGCGTTCAATGAGCTGGGGGTCTGGGGCTTTGCCACGTTAATGGTGTCATCGATTTGGAGGCCTCCCTAATTTGGAGGCCCGGTGCGGCTGCACCGCATGCACTGCCCCAGGCCCGGCCCTGACTATGAGTAAAGCTCATCTTCAAGGGGTCCAATTTTGAACAGATATTGAACAACCTTGTATTTGAAGAATAATTTTCTTAATTAATCGCTTTTTTATTCAATATGGAAATTTCAGATTAATGAAATTTATACTTTTACTCAATAACTGTAGTTTTGAGAGTTAATATATTAAAGGGGAAAAACCCAAAAGGGGCCCTGAACTACCACCGCTTACCCAATTGCGGTCAGAACTACCATGATTTCCAAAAAGGGTACACTGAAAAAAAAACTGGACTGATTTTCTAAATTAAAATGTACCATTACATTTCAAACCTAATATTATTATAAGACTTAGATTTGTGTGCAAAAATTATGTCATTTGATTATAAAAAGACGTCGTTTTCTTTATGTGCGCAAAATGATATAATTTATTTTGATAACCAAACGATGTAATTTTCGCACACAAATCTAAGTCTTATAATAATACTATGTTAGGAATGTGATGGTAAATTTTATTTTGGAAAATCAATCCAATTTTTTTTTCATTGCACCCTTTTTGAAAATCGTGGTAGTTCTGACCGCAATTGGGTAAACGGTGATAGTTCATGGCCCCTTTTAGGTTTTATCCCTATATTAAAAGTAATTGTATGAGGAATAACTTGTTTTGTAGTAAGGTATCAGAGAGAGACCATAACAGACAATCATTCAAATTCGGATAATTGTTTTCAAAGTAATATGTTCCCACACTGCCAAATTACTTTACAGCCAGTTAAAACTATTTATAATTGTGATATTTTGATTGTTATCCATCTTTCGACACATGTAAATTTAAATTTAAATATTCTATAATTTAATTTAAAAGACGCATGACAATTTAACAAACATTGATAGATACGACTCAGTACTGGGTTGTTTTGAAATTATTATATGTTGCTTAGAATTGTAATCCAAATCTTAACCTATATCCCGTAATGCTAAACAACTATACAGCCACTCAAAAACAATACAGTTTTTTGTTTTTTTTAAAAAAACAAAATGGTTTTATATATGAATTATGAATAATATGAAGACACCTGCAAAAATAAAATTTGATTAATATTATTAATTGAATTATTGATTAGATATAAATGCTTGGCATTACCTGATTTTATAATTCTAGCAGGATACCCTTACATTAAAGATTTCACCTGTGAAATTGCGACAAAACTAGCTGCAGATCAGTTCAAGGCTCTTGTGAGGTGGTCAAACATTCGATATCGCTAAAGTATGCGGCGGTGATGTTTCTCATACATACGACCTTACATCCGCACTCGAGAGTCTCTGTAAAGATAACATCATCTACAACAATTTGTGCATCTTAAGTTCGCGCAGATGGCTCTAGTAGTGCGTTATATCAAACATTCGGCTTCCATCCCAACCGCAGTCTCTCATGTATAACCCAACAAAGTACTGTAAGATAAAACTGTCGAGTAGCTTGATGGATGATCTTCAGCAACTAGCATCATTTACAACAGCTTGAGCATTTTCAGTCTCTGCTCATGCTCGATATCCAGCTTTGGCGGAGTGTAACAGCCGTGCAGGTCCTCTACTATGTACTCCTGCCACAAATTAAGATGACTTTTATCATCACAATTTAAAGGGTCGACGTATATCAAACTTGAATTGATGTAAGAAAGTATGGAGGTCAGAAATTCCAAACTACGATGTCGTATCAAGATGTCAATTGGTTCTGTAAATCTGGAACGATGGACGCAAATATAGCCCCCCATATCTCTCAAGAGCTAAATATCAAGATGGAGACCATGGAAATTACATCGGAACACTTTTTTTTTAAAAAATAACTTTATATATATTTATATTTTTATAACATTTATTCCGCTTAGCAAAATACAACTTTAAATATCAAGATGGAGACAATATTAGATCCCACATGGAAATTACTTTGGAACACTCTTTTAATAGATTTTTATTAATTTTATTACGCACACACTCGAGAGTCGAGAGGTGGAGATTGTCAGAAATCACACCTCATCCTCTAAGCCACTAGGACTCACTCCCAGATGGCTACTTCGGAACACTTCATATACCTCGACAAGCACAGAAGTAGTATTGCACACAAATGGACACGAAGCGGTATCTTACCTTTGTGAGTTCTCTCTTGGTTAGTATGTGATAATGTCTCTGCCATATTCTTTGCACAGCCATAGTAGCGGCAAGAAATCCATATGCAATGCCGAGGATGGCAAATATGACTATGATCACAACAGCCAGAGCAAAGCATGCTTCCATAGATGCGGGAAAACAATCCAGTATGCCCCATCCATAGCAGCAATTCTGGCAGCCGGCCATGCGCGGATCATTGTTCAGCGAGGAACAATGCAAAATCAGACCAAAGAAGCCAAGCATCACAAAAAAAGCAAGGACCCCTGAAACGTTCAAAATACATTAATGAGTCAGAAATTCACCTTCAGCAAAAGCACGCTTAATGGCTGCACTAACTAAGTAGCACGAGTACGGATAAACATCAATTTTTAAAAATTAGGATATGGATACCGCAAATTTTTATTATATATAGATTAATTATATAAATTACAAGATGTAATATTTGAGAATAAAAAATTTAAACGGCATCATTTCATAAATTATGAACTATTTATTTTTAAATTAATATCAGATAAACAGATACTAGATGATAATTCATGCAGCTATATTTTTCTTTAAAATACTATAAAAAAGATTTACATCAAGCAGAGCGATAACAGAGAACATGAGTTGCAAATGAGAGACTACTCTAGATTACAAAATCAACAAATCGCAGATGGATCCACAAACGCCAGGATTAAAGAAACCCTAATCGCCAGCAAATCGCCACTGATAACATCGATGACAAAAAATGGGATCAACAGGTTAAGTTAATTATTTTGGGTGAAATTTTGGGATATTGGGATTGAATCGACGTCACTGAAACTGAAGCTGGCCTGTCAAATAATTAGTATCTTATCTGACACGCAAATAACGGACATAACAAACCGCAAAACGAAGGAAACAACGTAATCGTACGAAAATTTCAATGAATCTTATACACAGAAAAATCAGGACACACTCACCGACACAATAGTAAAAAGGTATTGGATGTCTTGATAACACACGATCCCAGTCATCACTGAATGAATCCCTGAAGGCCCCGTCTTTATCCATGTAGTATGCAAATCCAGCAACAGCGGCGATAACCTTCAACAAAAAAATTACTGTAATCAGTATCTTGCATGGCTGCTTCGGTGTTGCGATAATTTATTAGTAGCTGCAACGCTTTTATATAAGTAAATGGAATGCTCACTGTTTGAACAGCCAGAAACACCAGGAACACGTCTCTTGCAACGAAGAGCCTGAATTTTATCTTACGCCAGGTGCTGTCTTCGAACAATGCAACTCGGAGATGATACTCAGCTTTACAAGTTGTGCAATGTGAAAATGCAAATCCTTCCTGATACCAGCAAACACAAATCCTATGCTCATACAAGACGCATCATTTCGTACAATTAGAAAACCGCCGCAGAGTAATCATACTTGCCTTAACAGAACGCCAATGATCAAGACACGAGCGATGAACAAACTGTTGTGTTCCTTTACACATGCATGGGGATATGAGTTCATCTCCTGAAAAAACGCCAGCTGGGTTAGGTTGAGGCGGACACACACACATCACCGACCACTGGCGGAGGGATTGGGGGCATTAGGACAGTCCCCCAAATTCAAACCAAAGTATCTTTAACCATAGCAAAACTTTTTTCCCATAATTTTGACTAAATTTTAGTTTTATTCTAAAAATTTTGATTATGTAATTTTTGTACTCTTAATACAAAATCCTGGAAACCCAATTGACAGACAAAAGAGTGAAATTGCACAACATTGTACGAGGTTTATGGTTCGATAGTATTCAGTGATGTAAATGGGAAAGAGAGAGTAACCTATTTCAGCATCAGACTCGAGACAGATGCGACAACACGGTAGCATTCCAGCCTCTGAATCATTATCATCATCACCACCACCGAGCTCCTCAATCTCACTCGACCCACCTCCAGCAACACGGGTTTGGAGCAACGGGTCGGCGTCATCACCATCATCCTGAAAACTCAGCGGCTCCAACTGCACTTCCCCTTTCATCGATAATCAAGAGCACCGACCTCCCTCAGAGACCCTATCACAACGAAAAGTGGAAAAAATAAAACCATCAGAATGACCACCACGAGAGTCTGAAATCAAAATCAGACAACCACACAACACAACACAAACCAAAGTTGCGATTTTTAATCTCGACCCGGTACCAAGATCGGACACCGATTTCAAGAATTCCGCAGCAGGGTAGCAGAAAATAGAGAAGAGAGATTGGGAGGAGGGGATTACGGAGAGTGGGTGAGGCACCTGAGAAAAGGAAATACCCGACGAAACACGCAGACGTGATGAAGACGACTTTTCATAGGAGTGGTATCGAACATGCGAGAGAAGAATCCAACCACTCATGAGACCGACCGCAGTGGATCATTGGAAATGGGCCTTCTCGTAGCGTCGGCCCATGTCAGAGCCCAATGAGAATAGGCCCATTTTCAGCAGCCTCTTTCTCTCTCCTCTCTCGGTCGATCATCTTCTACTTCTTCCTCTGGTCGTTCGCAGGTTCCATTTCTGCTTTGAGCCCCCTTCCCAGTTCCGCACCTCATTGAAATCGCAGAGCCGAGGTTTCTTCACACCTCTAAAAATCTTCAGGGTTCCCTTTTTCTGTCTGATCTCGACACCCAGCTTCGCTGCGCCGATCCGAGATTAACCCCATTCTCTCTTTTTTTTGTTATATATATAAATAAAATCTGCGATTTCTACCACTTCTTTTGTAGATTTGTTTTAGGGCTCGTCCGTATTGCAATAGAAAGACTGCGTCTTTGTTGTTTGTTTCGGTTTTCGAGGAGGAATGGACAGGAAGAGATTGGCTGTGCCGCTGGTCTGCCATGGCCATTCACGGCCGGTAGTTGATTTGTTCTACAGCCCGATTACGCCGGATGGATTCTTCTTGATCAGTGCGAGCAAGGGTATTCTTTTTTTTTTCCTCCTCTTCTTCTTTTTTTATGAAGAAAAAAATGCATTGATTTTAATATTATGCATTGAGAGTGAACATCTTGACAACCTAGAAGCTTTGGTGTTTCCAAGAATTTATATAGATGTGTGATTCTTTCACCCGGGGTTATTGGTGGTTCCAGGATTTCGTATTCAGGGTGGTATATGTGGTAAGCTGAATGGTCGATGTTTACAAAGGGTCACTCAGCACATTGTTTCTTTATTTTATTGAGCATAAGATTTTAGACCAAAGTTCGCAATCAGCTTCAAGCATTACTAAATGAATAATCATTTCTATGGTAGATAGATTGATCAATTGAGAGTTGTGGGTGTCCCGGAGCCAATCTAAAGTTATTCATGTAGATCCATCATTGAGTAATAAGAATTTTATAAGTCATCAGTGATGAACTTCGTTTAATTTTAAACATGCTTGATGTTTGATCTACTAGGCTCGATTTGGTGTTTCAATATTTCACAACTAAAATTTAGTTGAGATTATGAATATTTTTTTTACTATGGTCAGAGATATTTTGGGTTGAACTTCGGGGGTGATTGTCCCCAATGCCCTCCTTAGTCCCTCCGCCACTAATGATGGGTCCTTAATGGGGTGGAAAAGATACAGTTAAAGAGATAAATGTACAAGAATGGAATGATTCAAGATGAAATAACGTAGAAGCTATGGAAGAAGCTCAGCCTAATTGATTCTAATGAGTACGATATGATATAATTTATAAACTAGTGATTCTGCTATTCCAAAGCATTTACTCATTTGTAAAACAAACCCTACTAGAATGGAAGTATAACTAGAAGAGTAGAATTTAGACAGGATAAGAGCTAATAATTCGTTATTTTTGTTGTGATTAGTTTTCGTAGATTCTTGATTCGGTTGGTAAGAATCTGTCAATTGGATTGAGCTTCCGTGGACATGAAATGTTAGGATTCTGACCTGCTGAATCCTTATTGTTTTGGCAGATTTATATTAAAGCAATCGTTAATGCTATCATAATCTTTGTGGTTCAAAAATGACTAGCTATTTGTATTCAGATTCTAGCCCCATGCTTAGAAATGGGGAGACTGGAGATTGGATAGGGACTTTTGAAGGGCATAAAGGTGCGGTGTGGAGCTGCTGCTTGGATAACGACGCACTGCGTGCTGCCTCTGGTTCTGCTGACTTCACAGCGTATATAACTAACTCTGTCATAGGCTTCGTTCGGTTATGTGATTGGGATTAGTAAATATCAAAATGGGAAATGAATTATGTTTTGGTTGCTTTTTGTCCTTTCTAAAGGGATTTGGGCTACTCATCCTGATGAACTGATCATGTAGTTCACAAAGAAGTCCGATGTGCCAAGAATGAAGAGGACCTTTTCCTTTAACGTCTTAAATTCTCTGTTTATTACCAGGCCCTCGCAAAATGGAGACAGACCAAAATAAGCATAGATTGTTCGAGCAGTGTATCTCTTGTTTAGGATATAATATTTTTGCCATGAATCCGAGCACTTTTCTTTATGCGACCGTTCTGTGAATCCATGCAGGAAAGTATGGGATGCTTTGACTGGGGATGAACTGCACTCTTTTGAGCATAAACATATTGTTCGTGCTTGTTCATTTTCAGAGGTAACTTTCTCTCATTTATAGTTATCAAATCTCTCGGTGGGTATGCTTTCGTGTCTCTGTCAGTTGAAGTTAATGAAATGGTATTCAAATTGCATATTAAATATGTTCCTCATTTGACTATGCTCCTGCGAAGGATACACACCTGCTGCTAACTGGGGGGATCGAGAAAATTCTACGCATATATGATTTGAATCGACCGGATGCGCCTCCGAGAGAAGTGGACAAGTCACCTGGATCTGTCAGAACTGTTGCTTGGCTCCATAGTGATCAGACAATATTAAGTTCGTGCACTGATATTGGCGGAGTTAGGTCAGCTGGCCTCTTATACAGATCCATTTCTTATTGCAATTTGCTCTTAACTTGAACCAAAAAAAGTAAGTACCAAAATAGGGCCTGTAGTCCTTTACTATCACTAATTGCAAATTTAAAGGCATTACTCTCTTGAATTTGCAATTTTGAGGTATTTTTTATTTTAGGTCTCTTTTTATAACTACATGAATTTTAATTTTACCTCCAATTTACTTTTACAATTTTCAAGCTTGCCTTTATCCTGATCAAACAAGATGTCAGGTTGATTTTCATAATGGGCGATATCTTGTTTATGAAAATCAACCGGTTATCTTGTTTGATTAGGACTATGACAAGTTTGAAAATTGTAAAAGTAAATTGAAGATAAAATTAAATATCATATAATTACACACGGGCCAAAATGAGAAATATTTCACAATTGCAAATTAGAGATAGTAACACCCTTAAATTTGCAACTGATGATAGTACCGACCCCGTTTTCGTACTTTTCTAAAAAAAAAAAACGCTTCAGTCGTATAGTTTTTGTCAAATTTTGCCAGTGCTTACACTGACGGATGTATGAAAATCCTCAAGTATGTTGTAAAATCTTCTCATAATTGTTTGTAGATTATGGGACGTCAGAAGTGGAAAGGTTGTGCAGACACTCGAGACTGAGTCATCTGTGACCAGTGCCGAAGTTAGTCAAGATGGCCGTTACATCACTACTACAGATGGATCCACCGTGAAGTTTTGGGATGCAAATCAGTAAACTCTTCTCTGCAACTGCTTTTTGTCAGTTTATCCGGTGCTTGCATGCTGAGTCGGTTTGAGTTTAAATTCTTGGCTTGCAGTTATGGATTGGTAAAGAGCTACAAAATGCCTTGCACGGTGGAGTCAGCTTCGCTGGAGCCCAAGCATGGAAACAAGTTCATCGCCGGAGGTGAAGATATGTGGGTGCATATCTTCGATTTCCACACTGGTGAAGAGATCGGTGAGTGTGCCATCCCACTCTAACCTGGTCGGTGTAAATTCATGACTATGGTAGATTCTGACGTCAGTCATTCTTTATCAGGATGCAACAAGGGGCACCACGGCCCGGTACACTGTGTTAGATTCTCCCCGGGTGGAGAGTCGTACGCATCTGGATCTGAGGATGGTACCATCAGAATCTGGCAGACGGGGCCACGCACACCGGAAGAAAGCGATGCATTCATCTCTAACGGACCCGTTGGGAAGGCTAACACAAATGCAGAAGAGGTCTCTCGCAAAATGGAGGGCTTGCAGGTGGCAGATGACGGGAACGGGAAGGCGAAGGAGAAGGAAGAGACTGGGAATCCATGACCAGGGCGCCCACTGTATTGTTTGATATCTAATGGATGGAGCCCATACGGGCTCAGGAAGGTTTCAGATGCTTTCGACATTGGAACACTCATGTCTCTGAAGCTCATGTCAGCTGACAAAAAAAGAGAGAAAAATCAGAAAAAAAAATGAAAAATGAAAACAGACCCTTTAATGGAGGTGGTACACTGAGTGAAGTTGCCTACTGACTCACTGTTGGATGGCCTCATGTGTTCTAGTAGTTCCTGTGACTTTTTTGCCATTCCAGTTATAAACATAGATTTATGTTATCAGATTTTTTTTCTTTCAAAACCGTCCCTTTTTTCCCTTTAGTTTTATATCATTTATGCATTTACGTTTGATTTTATTTCAGTATTTTTTCGCGGTTGGGAACAATAATTAAAAAATGAATGAAAAAATACGGTATTGAAAAAAATAATCCATTTAATTGTAGTATCAATCTACTGCTGCCATTTGAATGTGCTTTTTTTCTTCTTCTTTTGACTCCCTTGTGCTGCGGGAATGCTACATTCAACCAGTGATGATCAAAAATTACTTACTGTCACCTATTTTGTTCAGAATACTAACATTGTATCTCTCTTGTATGGACACAAGGGCGAATCCAGTATCGGTTGCTCTTGCTTTTCTGCCATTTCCGGACCTTCAATCAGGGGATCATGGCTTGCCATTAGGGGTGGAATGCAGCGATCAATCCAGAGCAAAATCCTCGAGCCATATTAGAACTTCATTCCTCTGCAACAACCAAGGTCAGAATAAGCGGGATCGTTATATGATCACTGATGGAACAGGGATGAAGCAAGAATGACTAGAAAGGATTGTTGCAAGCTGCCAGTGGCTCTTACCATGGTAAAGCTCCATGTTCGGCCTGGATCATTGTATCTAGCGAATGAGCACCCCGCCTTTGGGACCAAACCATCTTTTACAAGACTGGATCGGAGAATCTGTGCCTTTTCACGGACAACGTCTTCGGTAGCTTTGCCGCTGAATTTTGTCACAGCAGCAATGCCTCCTTGGACTTTTCTTAAAGCAACAGCTTCTTCAGTTGGGACTGGTAAACTGAGCATCAGGCCATGGCACATATCTTAAAATCATGTACTTTGCAAATAGCGCACTTTTTTTTAGATAATAAAATTTTGTAAACAAAAATAATATATGAAAAATATCCTCCACATTTTCATTTTAATATAATTAACAAGACCGACCTGCTCATTTCCTTGTCGGACGGAAGAACTATCTGAATGGACACATTGGACGCTTCCGTGTCCGTTGTCTGAGTGAAGACCGGAGTAGTCATCGCTATCTTCTCCTGTTTCGAGTTTTTACCAAAAATGAAGCTGCAAATATTCATTCAGATTCGCAGTTCACATGGAAGTTAAATTTCTGAAGAAAAGTTAACAGCTTGAATTCATAATCCACCAACCCAGCGACATTGTTGAATCCCCTTGATCCAGATAGCTTATCGCCATTCGTTTCCACAACTACATACGGAGCATACTTCCGAACCTGTAACGAAATACTAAACATTACGAGAAATGCATCACTGGAAATGCGAATCCTAGCAATTTCGATTTTCCGCTAGATGATCAAGAAAACCATATGAGATAAGTTGAGCTAGATGTTCACCTCATAATTTGCAGTTCTTTTGAGTATCTCATACTTTGGTGTCTCCAGATCAGGCGTCTTGTAGTATCGCAGCTGCAGGTGGTATGGAACCGTCAAACGTAGGTCAGGATCAAGCCTTACTGGCGCATAGGATCAAGCTTTTCAGAGCCCTTACTTACCTGCTTGAACACATCAATCAACCCTTCAACCGAAAAGTACTCATTGTTCTCTATCGAGTCCCAATAATCCTGCACATACCAAAACATTATCAATCAATCGGCAAATGCCAGAATCCTCCGGATGAGTCGATAACTCACGTATCTTACCACATGACTGCAGAATTTCCCGTTCTTGGGATTGACCCCCATGACGGATGTTCCAGTGAACACCAGCTCAGGCTTCCAAGGCAGCAGCATGAATGTCATGACCATTGTCCACCTTGTAGTTATTTCATACGGTCCTGTCTAAAGTTCCGATCAGCGCTTTCAAGAAGCAATTGATCCAAAGATTAATAGTGTACCAGAAATGCGAATTTCATAATGTAATGCGACACAAGTCAAATGGTCAAAGTGGGAGTCAACGTGAAGTCTAATGCCACTGCAATAGAAGCAACAAGACGCCAATAGCAAGATGAATAAACAACCTGTTTGACCCAATGAAGCTTGAAATCAGGCTTGAAGAGGACTTTCAGAAGAGCTATGTTGAGCAAGTACCCATCAATGCTGTCATGCTTGGTGATCGGGTCTCTGAACTTGACAAGCTCATCGTAAGCCGTCCGATCAATCCCCTGGTCATCGAACAGGTGAGGCAAGTCCTCGTACAGAAACTGCACCATCCGGTTCATGTCGACATTCGTGGAGCTCCCCTGCTCTTGCTGCTCCACCAAGCTCGCTCTCACCCCCAGCAGCGGCCATTTTGTTGAGCTTTTGCTGCTGAGAGCTTGCAGGCCGCTGCTTCGGCTTCCGTTGGAAGAGGCGGGGAGGTGGCGGGGGGCTTTGGAGGCGGCGGTGGATAGGAAGGAAGTGGAGCGGCGATGGGGCGGGGATGGTGGGAGGAAGCGGTGGGCGAGATGAGCGGCGGTGGCCATGTGGAAGAAGATTTAGTTTGTGGCTAGAACAAAAACGAGACGAGTGGCTGCTGTCGGAAATGACTCGTTTTGATTGACACACAAATGGACACGTGTCTGCCATAAGAAAGTCTTGGATGGAACACTATCAATCCCCTCATGTCACAATTTCAACGATCCAGGTTGAAAAAAAAAAAAATTAAATTAAAGGTTAATTAATAATTTTAATTTTTTAAAATATCATTATTAACAGTATTCAAAGTCTAAATGTGATTTTTTTTACACAAAAATTTATCTCATTACTTAACCCATATGTATTTCAATTTTATAAATATGATCGATGGTGAATCGGTGTCATTTTAATTTTTCAAATTTGCAATTAAGTTCAAAAGATTCACTTAAACCCATATGTATTTAATTAATTTAGTTTATTCACTAATTAATATAAACATCTCTTATTTTATAAAATCAAGAAAAAAAACTAAAAAGGGGTGCGTATCAAGATTTTTAAATAGTATGTAAATGATCAACTTTTGGATTGTAATGTTAATTTTATTTGATATCAGAATTTCACCCATGACAAATGACATTATTAACAGACTCTAAACTATCAATATTTGCTAATGACAATTTGAACTACCAAGTTTTTCAACTACTTATAAGAAGAGTACTTTTTTTATTTCAATTTAGACAACGCTTTATATCAATAAATACCGTCTAAAATATTTTTTAACCGGTGTTTATAAGCACTTTCTAAAGCCCTTAAAAATGGTATTTGCCGCAATTTTGTAAATCAAGCATAACACTAAACTTTAAATCGGATTGGACTCAATATGGACCAATCCAAAATCACTTAATGTGACCCAAACTTCAAACTCACAAGGCAACCAAAAAACCCATGTTAGATGGATTTTTTTTTAATCTGTCCTTTCCATAAGTTTTAATATCCATATTATCCTATCATTTTTTTATTTTCAAATCTATCCCATTTGAATAAAGCTGCAGTTGTTCAAACCGTATTTTTAATTTTTGTAAAAGCACTGATTTATAATACACAAAAACGGTAGTTGCCCCTTGATATTTCAGTAATCCCACGCTATTCACATTTATTTGCTGAATGTGGTGCGGCCAATTTGAGCGTAGTGTTTGACAACATCTAATGACAGGAAAGCCCATATAATTTGTTAATTATTATTTGGCTGATGAACTTTACAATTACCAAAAAATTCAAAGTTAAGTGTGAATTTATCTTCTGAAACAAACACAATATTG
This sequence comes from Kalanchoe fedtschenkoi, assembly GCA_002312845.1. NCBI lineage: Eukaryota > Viridiplantae > Streptophyta > Magnoliopsida > Saxifragales > Crassulaceae > Kalanchoe > Kalanchoe fedtschenkoi. The sequence continues at coordinate 1,083,468 of NQLW01000031.1, read as the reverse complement.
TCCAGTGAGAAATTTGTGCAAGTTTAGATGATTTAGAAACAAAACCATGCGGGAAGAATATATTGGAAAAAAAAATTCGCAAAATAGCAACGACAATGTAATGGATATTTACAAGAAGTTTTCATATATCAAATCAAATAAATCAAAGATAGTTCATCAACATGTAGTAACAGTGATGTATGTAGGATTCGCAAAATTATATAATCAAAATTTTGATTGAATTTGGGAGACAAAATTAAAAATTTAGTTGAAATTAAGTATGTAAATTTATTTTTTTTATATATAAATTTTTTTAATTTTATTTTTTACATTGTGTTTTAGGTGGGATTTGGGGCGGCCCACACCATTGCCCCCGAATCGCTCCGCCCAGGCGACGTAGATGACACTCTATTTCGAGTCAGATCAAACCGCAGTCCATAAACATGGACTTCACTCTAATGCCGTACGGCTCTCCATATCTCTCCCGCTACTTGCGCACATAGCCGTCGCCGATCTTCATGCTCTGTACCTCTTTCTGGCATTAAGTATGTTTATTATCCCTTGGTTCGACGGATTTTGGTGTGTGGGATGTTTAGGTTTTAGGATTTCGATTTTGATGTCTATTTTCTGTTGAAGACTTATTACAGATGTGTTGTACATGCTTTTCTCTAAAAAAAATCACGATTGAGGTACTCTTCTCCTTTATTCTTTCCCGGCGCAGTTCTTCATCGCCCCAAGCGTCTCGTCCAAAGAGTCCAGTCTCCGGCCCCATCAGGATCGTCACATCTTGCCTCGCCCTTCACAACAGATCTCCTTGAGTCTCTTGCTCTAACCAGGTCTCCTCGAGTCCCCCCCAGGTCTCACGGCTCTGCGCCAAGCCTAACCAGGTTCTTAAGGAATCGAAGGCCCCGTCACCTAGACTCCCGAGCCATCTTCCCGAATCCCGAACGCACCTACTCGAGCAACCTCCCTCGAGCCAACTTTTCGCGCAGGCCTGGCTCCGAACCAGGTCCTTCAAAACCCCACAAGACACCCTCTTTGAACCCGACATGTTCAAAGCTCCTAGCCTACTAGTAGACTGATGGCCCCCGAGCTCCTGCAACTCATAGGCCTCAAGTACCACCAGCATTGTTAGATTAGTTTAGACACCTCGACTCAAAATCATTAGGCCTTGCACCCTCCCCATGCAGGCTCTCTGAACACTCCCCTCTTCGAACCGTCATTAAGCCTTGCGCATTTTATCATTGGATCCTTTAAACCCTTTATCAATAATCCTATTTAAAAAAAAATGTGATTGCAAAGGCGGTTTCTCTTTGTAAAACCGTGTTTACTAGCTACGGGTATAATAAAAAATTACCAACTTAATTTGCTTTCGTGCTAGTATGATCGTTATTCGAAGCTGCACATGTGTTTGATATATGTGGTTTGTTACAAACCACCAACTGTATATGTGGTATTTATGAAACAAAAGAGCCAGAGCGAAAATGTTATATATAAAAAAAAATCTTATTTTGCGAGGAGTATATATTTTGTAACCAACATCAACCTGTAAAGAGCAACGAACGACATTAATGTTGTCCTCACCCAGAACCAACCCTAATCAACTAGTGGTCGCTTCCATATATGATTACCCAAACATAACCACAAAGAGCTGTTTTTGATCTCTACAGGTTCACGCGTAGAAAGCTACCAAGATATATAATCAACCTTTTTACATGGCATCCCAAGTCCCATCAGCCATGCCAGCATGCCCCACTCGCGGTCCGACCTGGATGGCGCAGCGTATCGACACGTTCCTCGGCATAGGCTCCTCACGTTGTCCAACCTCATCTCCACAATACTCCACGTGAACGCCTCATGCCACAATGAGCTTCACTTACTCCCACGCCCTTTATATAACCCTAAGTCATCAACTCAAAGCTTACCAACACCTCATCATCACTCACAGTTCAGAAACAGCTTCTTAGTTTTAAGGTCAGGATGGTTACGCCCTGTGGTGAGAGCCGTCTTCTTGTTATTCGTCGGTCGCCCAAGCAGGAGAAGGAGAAGCAACTTGCTGATGAGGGCCTCCCAGGCAGCAATGGCGAAGATGGTTGCTGGAGGTGTGGGTATCTGAATGTGACGGCTGCGGTCGAGGGTGATGGAGATGATGACGATGGTGGGTACGATTACGCTCCAGCTGCTTGAACAAGATCATATTATCGATGAAAGGACCAATAACCTCTCGCACTGTTTAGGATGATGTTTGCCCAAAACCCTAACCCTAGCTGCTTGACGGACTCATGTTATACTACTACTATACTTATGTAGTATTAGATGTGTTATTTATATATGGTCACGTATTTTGACGCCTTTGATTGGGAGCCTGTTCTGTACTCTACTGATTATGATCTCAGGTTGTCATCGTATGGCGGCATATATACCTCAATTTAATATAGCCAACAACATGTGTTGCGTTTTTTCAGTAATTTGATATGATGAATACACTTATATATGCTCTAAGAAATGGGTAGTGTGTAATGTTGAATTTGGGCAATTCATTTGAATTGGGTAGTGTGTATGCGGGCAAAGTTCCTGGATAAAGTAGGAACGAGCGAGAGAAATTGCATCCAGTTATAATGGAGCCGTGTTGAAGTTGAGTAAGAACAGTTTCAATTCATGTCTCGTGATCGATTTATCGATATAAAAATTAGTTTCGTCGGAAGTCTACATTATTTGATCCATACCCGGCGAATTGGGTATGTGAACTGGTTAAGAGTGAAGTCCACATCGAAGCACATGTGAGCACCGTAAAGCTTATCTTCTATAACACCCAAAGTGTACCAGTAAGCTCGAGCTCCTGAGATAGAGCGACACATATATTATTTTGGGGACGTAGATGATCGGCGGAGCACCACCGACACTATACAATTTTGGTTGTGCACTTGACTATCGCAAAAGCAACCAGTTGTGACCAGCCTTGAAGCTGAGTAAATAGCCGCACCAGCAACAACATTGAAAGATTTATGACTTGGGTGACTGATTGAAACAGGCAAAAGCAGAAGACACCACTATTATTTTTGCCGATAATCAATTGGCAGTTGAATTATGCAAGAATCTATGGTAGAATGTATTTATAAATATGTACTTTTCTTTCATACAAATACATACCGAAAAATTCTACCCCATCAAACTTTCTCGATTTATTTCTAATATACTTTTTATTACATGCTCCATTATATTACATTAGGTAGTTTTTTACACGACAGAAAACAACTACATCTCAAGCACTTGACATTCTCAGGGTATGAAGTTAATCAAGCACTCGAAATGCAATGGACGCTGTAAATCTAAACCATAAAAGCTTTGTGATCACCAAATTATCAGCTCAGGTAAGATGTTATGTCACGAAAGGTAAGTAGCTAGCAAGTTGCAGGCTCAACTCAATGGCTAAATCCTGTAAACAAAAATACTTTGCATTAAAGGTGGCCGAATCAAGCTTTGCCTACGACTATTTTCAAACACTTTTCTGTTACAGTACGGACTCAAGCTTAATGGTGTTTTTTTTGTTTAAGGAAAATAAGGAGTAAATGTATATGGGAGAAACATGGATTTCATTTCATTTTCTTATTTGATTCGGGGAATTCATTTCGTTTAGTATAGTTCATATACCAGATAAAAAGACATATGTCGGAACATAACGGTAGTGAATCGAGTGGAGCAATTGTGGACGACTTTATGAATAATACACAGTTGCTCTTTTGCTCCCATGGAAATAGGCACACCGCCTTATCTCATTAATCTTGTGTGTTATTTACTGTTTTACTCTTATTAATTAGTCGAAATTTTTAACCCATTTCATTTTCCTATTTGATTAGGGGAGCAAAATCATGGGGAAAAAGTATTTTAATACTCTTTGTTTTAAGGGAAAAAATGAAAAAATGCCTTGAACTACTACCACTTTTTTAATTATGGTATGTAAAAACCGAATTGTTAAAAAAGACACAAAATAAATTGAACATATTTTCTAAAACAAAATTTTTATGTACACTTATAAATTAATACTATTATAAGAGTCAGAGATATGCGCAAAAACTACGTCATTTTATCATCATATTTTAAATGATACATATCACGTATATATAAATAAAATGATGTCTTTTCATGCTCAATCAACTCTAATTCTCAATAAATTTAATAAAATCAAATTATATTTAATGAGTCAAACTAATTAATCTTAAACAATATTTTAAATTAGTCTGAATTTTTTCATCACACCGGCCGATTCGGATAGTTCGAACTGTAATGCGGAACCGATTGTGTCTTTACTGCCCCCTTTTAATGTTTTTCTATTGTTTTGATCAAATTTTTCTTACTATTTTTTCTTCCCTAACTTTCTATCAAACAAACAAAGTTTTTATCTTGATTTCCCTGCTCATATTTTCATTTCTCTCGGATTTCTCCTATATATACCAAACACAACTTTAATGTTTGATGGTTCTATATATACTTCCATAATCTACCTGTAACTACCAGGAAACTCATGAATGATGCCATATCCACTTCAATTTTCTTATCAGCTCCTGAGCTTTATCTAACTGGCCAGCCTGCCCAACAAGCAGTTAAGTGACGCACCCATCATGTTCAGCCTTACGACGAACTATGATGAAGTTTGTTCAGCTTTCTCTCAAATTATTTTTCTTCCTCTGATTTTCTGTAAACCAAACATGCCCTATCTGACAGGCAAATGAAGAACCCTTGTCGGGTCAGGAGGGGTTACTTTTAGAGAAGGAAAAATGGGACAGGGGGAGCTGTGCAGGAGTCCAGCTATGAGGGCTCTTCTGACAAGTTTGTCATTTGAGATGGACACGAGAAGCTATATATTCACTTTGGATTACTGCTTGACTGGATTAGTCTGGCTTGACTTGACATTACAAAACCCATCATGTTCAGTCCAAAATCGGTATATTTGAAAAGCCCAAACCAATCTCAATTGCTTAAGATTAGAATCGAGATTTTATTTGTCACATTCTTTTATTAAAAAAAATAATATATATCAATTGCCTAGGCTCAGTCAGGTCTCGATCTCGGCTACTGAACCGCGGGCTTAATTATCACATATTTATACTAAGTGGACAACGAGATAGGGTTATTGATGGAGGGACGGGAAGCATTCATCTAAGGAAGTTCTCGTTCGAAAATAACATCATTTTAATTCGTTTTTATTAAAATATTTCACTCTTTATTAGATTTGATGAATAAACATATCATCTGATGAACATTGCAATTCATACGATGAATATAGCGGCTCATTTGAGATAGAAATGAGTGTTTTAATGAAAACGACGCAAAACTAAAAGTGAAAGCACCCAGAAAATATTTTAAAAAATAAACTAGTTAGATATAAAAAATATTTTTTTATACTTTGTTCTCCCAATTAGATTAAATAATTTATAAATTACTCCATCTGTCCACTTTTACATATCACTTAACCGAATTTTTTTGTCCACTTTTACTTGTCACTTAACAATTTTTAATGCGTATTTAATATCAACAACTACTTGAAAACATCAAATATTAATCACTTCTTTATCGTAATCAATAAAAAATTATTAATCACCAGTAATAATCTATCAATTTTACTTTATGCATGTATTTCTTTAAAAAAACATCAACTATTCACTCATTAAATTTGTTCAACCGCAAGCATTAACTTCATCTTAATCTATTCAAAATAACCTTAAACGACATGTATTTGAAGACAAATAGAGTATTAACGTTGGGACCTCATTCTGACGGTTTAATTTAAATCTCCACCCAACTCGAACTTCCACTCAAAAAAATATTTAAAAATATAAAACAACGAACTCATGAGACAGCCTTTGATCCTTATTTCGATCGATAATTTTTTCTTCTAAATTAAAATTATTAAAAACATCACGAGTCACACTGCCTTAATTTCACTTTCAACACCCTGACTGTATCTCCTTTCTAAACTCTCAATCATTAACTATTTCAACATGTGTTTGGAAAATAAGGATGAATTCTAATAAAGTACAACTTTCAATGTGAAAAGAAGGCGTGGAAAAGACCGTATGTTTCCCACTTAGGAAACAAAATCTCAAAATCATTTGACCTTATTTAAAGATAAAGCAAGGCAAGTGCATTTAATTGTCTTGATTTAATAAAAAGGGTTCCTACCATTTGACCCAACTTGACTCCTTGGCCCCAAATTATAAGTTGATATGTTGAATTCTGCCCCCTTATGATGTCTCGTGTCTCCTTCTTTTTCACCTACTCACACTTACGATCATATATGATTAACCAACTTTTCTTTTAATTAGGTAACTGTTGTCGAATGATTTTTTTATTGATTAAAATAATAAAGTGATTAATGTTTGACATTTTAAAGTAATTATTGATATTAAATAAGCAATGAAAATTTTTTAGTGATAAGTAAAAATAGATACATAAATTTGATTAAATAACAAGTAAAAGAAAACAAAAGGAATAATAGTTAGTTGACATTTGTCCCGATGAAGAGTAAAAAGAAACTTCACTATCAATTTAGGATTGTGGCAAATCATAAATCTTACCAAGCATATTTGCTTTGATTGAGAAGGCATGTCATTCTCTTGAGAATTGACGTGATACGATATCATATAAAATTATTGAGTATTATAAAATTTAAAATGATATTTTTTAATTTTAAAGTATTCGTGTAGAAGTTTAAATTTGAGACGATTCTTTAGTATTGCAAGAACATATTATTCTTTATAGAATACTTCATGCAGAGCAATACAATTGTAAGTTCTCTATTATTTAAGGTTTTTTTAAATGATGTGGGTTACAAAACGCTTGGTGTCTGTAATGTAAATCAAGTATTTAAATATTAAATATCACCGTTATTTGCATTTGACAAAAAAACATTGATAATTTATTAATTTAATATGAAAAATATATAATATATAATATGATACATGGCTTTCATAGATAGAGTTGTATGAAAGTTTATTCAATGCGACTAAAATATTTATGAAAAATAAAATTATTAATAATAAAATAACCTTACAAATATCTAAGTAGCATGTAATAAAATCACCTTTAAATATATTTCGATCGGATGCCCTTATAATTGGTGTTCGGATTAAGTCGATCCACGGATCCACCTTATCACCTTAAAAAGAATTAAATGATTAATAAAAATAGGGTTGGAGATACCCAATTAACTCCACCCACAGATCGAGATAAGAGGCTTCATTTCTTATAGGATATAATTTTGGAAGATCTAGGCTCTGTTCCTTAGTTTGGAGGGGAAGGAAAGGGAAGGAGAGAAGAGGAAAAAAGAGGAAAGAGAAAGAGTGAAATGAGTGTTCCTGAGTTTAGGGAGGATTTGGAGGGGATAGAGTAAAAATATAATATAATTACTAAATTGCCCTTATATTTAGATAAATTAAGAGACACATAAGGGTAAAATCGTCATTTTTCCCATTTTATTTCCACATCCCCTCCCTCCCCCTCCGATTTGGGAGGAAAGGAAATGAGGGTTTGTTTCCTTCCCTCCCCCTCCAAATCCCTCCTTAAAAAAACTCAGGAACACCTTTTTTCCTTCACTTTCCTTCACTCTCCTTCCCTTTCTCCCCTAAAATCGACTCAGGAACAGAGCCCTAATTTCAATCTACCTAGATATAATGCTAACAGATAGGCACAAGGTACGGCCTGGATCTTCTATAATACATATAATGTCATATAAGAGAGAAAAAACTCATCCTCAAATGATCCCGGAATTCGAGTAATATATAGTTGAATTGATGTTGATATAGGCACCTATGTAGTTCGTTTGATCGATCTCAGTATGAACCTCGATAGTAACATTATTTAGCTAAAATCATAAATCTAATAAAAACGGATGGGGTGGGGCATCCCCGGTGCCATGACGGAAATAATTGCATGTATAACGTGACAATAATAATGTAGAACGGATGCGCTGAACGGGGATGGGCCGACCTGGAGCGACGGTGGTGGTGGTCACTCATGTTCCAACCCCAAACATACAACATGTTCAAAACATGGCTGTAGAGCTTTCCTCTAGTCCTTAGGCTGGCCCGTAAGAGAGAAAATAACGCGCATGTTCAGCATAGTGGTATTATCCACATCGCCCAGTGGAAGCTCTTAAGCGATCCTTATATATGGTTGGGCTCCCCCACTCATTGCCAATTGGTTTTGAGTGTGGATCCAACATTTCTACATGGTATCAGAGCGGGTTTTGGCCGCACTCCTAGAACATGCCCGTGACGGTTAACTAGGTATGCACGAGGTCCCACTTGTCGAGGTTAACAAAGGTCCTCGCAAGTGAGGGGGAGTGTTGAGCATAGTGGTATTATCCCACATCGCCCAGTGGAAGCTCTTAAGCGATCCTTATATATGGTTGGGCTCCCCCACTCATTGTCAATTGATTTTGAGTGTGGATCCAACATTACTACAGCGCAATAGCCTATTTTTATTATATTTTTTTAGTTAGACATTATTAGAAAGTTGGTTCCACACTCAAAACCAATTGACAATGAGTGGGGGAGCCCAACTATATATTAGGATCAATCTTGAGCATCCACTTGGGCGATATGGGATACAATCCCTTAATATGCACCAACACCCCCCTCACTTGCGAGATCGTAAGCGGACGAAACTGCATCTAACGGACGACACCGTATTAAATCAATATCTCGCAAGTGGGACCTCGTGCGGACGTAACCAACACGTTTGACCGGTTCATTCAGGGGTGCGGCTAAAACCCGCTCTGATACTATATTAGAAAGTTGGTTCCACACTCAAAACCAATTGGCAATGAGTGGGGGAGCCCAACTATTTATTAGGATCGATTTAGAGCTTCCAATGGGCGATGTGGGATAAACCACTATGCTCAACACTCCCCCTCACTTGCGAGGACCTATGTTAACCTCGACAAGTGGGACCTCGTGCGGACCTAGTTAACCGTCACGGGCATGTTCTAAGAGTGCGGCCAAAACTCGCTCTGATACCATGTAGAATTGTCGGATCCACACTCAAAACCAATTGACAATGAGTGGGGGAGCCCAACTATATATAAGGATCAATTTAGAGCCTTCACTGGACGATGTGGGATAAATCATTATGCTGAACAGACATAGTCTTGACTCTTGATAGAGAAGTACGATTTCTCACACAATTTCAACATATATTTGAATATGAGACATCTCAGAACCTTGACTACAAGACTAGCATTTAAGGGGTAATAACGTTGATGAAGATAAGTTTTACCCGCGACGTATTCCTAACTAGAGAGTTGTTGCATCTGGATTGGGCCCGTAACATATAAACCTCAACATATGTGCGTGTGTGTGTGCCGGATGCCATTAGAATAAGGTCCACAGCTTCACATGCACCACCGCGTGTACATCTCTTTCTGTTTCTGACAGTACCCTGCTCCCACATGCACATCACAATTTTTTTTTACAACCATCTCGCATTCTGCCTAGCTCTCTGCTTGGAACTCGGCTTTAACTGGCAATATGTTCTTATCATAATACTAACGTATGCATATGGTCCCCTTGCAACTTACGTATGTGACTAGAATGCTCATCTGTATACGAGTATAATGTACCACAGCAATTAAGCTGGTGTGGCGTGTATTGATATCGAAAGATAATAGCAAGCCAGCCCCACTCACCGATATCGATCAACAAGTAGTGTAGAGAGAGTCATCAGCTTATAATTTCGTGTATGTATATGATCCTGCGGAGATATATGGACCACGCATGTTGGTGGGGCGGATGGTGTTGGCGGAGATTGATCCACCGACGATTGAAGGGGACGCATTGGCTAGCCAGCCATTTGCAGGCAATTACCGCCAACTTGTAATTCTTCCGAGTCACGTACGTTTCAGCGGTGCACTAATAATAATATGCTTGCACACATATCTAGATTTAGTCATTCTTTAAATGGACATGTTTCGATTATGGATAAATTATTGAGAAGCTCTCACGGAACAGTTTGATCACACACGTATTATGTTGAGAATAAATTAAAAAAATTCAATCAATCAATATTTGTTACATATACATTGATTTTTCAATAATGCACTACATTTCAGCTCATTCATGCCCAACCAGCGGACCATACACTCAATATTCACTTTAAAATTTAGATAATGAACTGAGCGCATCACCATACGGGCATCTCATTTCTTACGCATTCAAACTCTAGTAAATTAACTCGCTTGCTATACTATTAAGTAGGGTTTATTTGACAAATCGTTCAAATTGATTGGTGAACAAAAGAGAGAAACTTGTTTATATTAATTAATTTATTAGTTATGATTTATAAATTTAGATTTTTAAGTCATCGTATGTATATAATACAAGTATATCGCTTCGAGGCAGTGACAGTGACGGATCCATTGGGGGTACATCGGATTAGTCAGCAACACATCCAACCTAAAATACTTTTATCCGACAAATATAGTTTTTTATTCTTAATGTAGTCTAAATTTCAATTTTCTTATCTCTAATTCATTCTAATTTTTAACTTTTATAGTCAAATGCAATCCAAAACATCTCAATCAGTAAAATGCAACTCATAATACATCAAATAAAAAAAATATTAAAAGCTGAAAAAAAATTAACGCATTAAACTCAAAGTTCAAATTCTAATATCAAACTCAGTTAAAACCTAACTCAATTTGGGCGGATAATCCAAAGATATAACATGACTTGTGTAATCTTCAAAATGACAAATTCATCTTGTATATATATGCTTACAAATTAAAATTCTTAGAACCGTCATCTCCCCGAGGACATTATTAATCGTATTATCAGACAATCAAGTTGGTGTCATAATTAACTCATAATTAGCCACGAAAAAATAAAAATAAAAATAATAAATGGGCGTACGTCTGAGCAACTAGGTACACCTAGTAGTGTGTTTTCAGAGATGTAGACATCTTCACATTATTTAACTAATAATAATTCAATGCGCAACTTGTTTAGTCCTAATCACCACACACACACACTCTGTCCCAAATCTCGATCAACAGTAATCTCACACTGCCCCGTGCTTATCTTCTTAATTATTTGTATAATTATTTCAAATTTCGACATGCAATGCAAGCAAGTTTCAAGGATGCATTGGGGGGGAGTCGGTCCTGAATCCCATCAAAAATAATTCTATTCATGGTAAAAATGTTATATATATATAAAAAAAATATGCATAATTTTAATTAAATTTTTAATTTTGCCGCCTTCAAATTTAACCCAAAATTTTGATTACGTAATTTTATCTCTTCGAAAAAAAAATTGGAACCGTCACTGGCCACTGCAAACAAATACCTGCCTCCTCAAATACTCCCTCTGTCCTCTTTTACATGTCACTTAACCGAATTTTTTTGTCCACTTTTACTTGTCATTTAACAATTTTCAATGCGCATTTAATATCAACAACTACCTTAAAACATCAAACATTAATCATTTTTTTATCATAATAAATAAAATAATCATTCATCACCAGTAATCATCTACCAATTTTACTTTTTGCACGAATTTAAAAAAAAACACTAACCACTCACTTATTAAATTTGTTCAACCGCTAATATTAATTTCACCTAATCTACTCAAATTAACCTTAAACGACATGTATTAGAGAACGGAGGGAGCACTATTTAATGTCGACTTGATTAGATTAAAAAATAGGAAAAAAAAACTTAAAAATGGCTCTGAATTACCACCACTTATTCAAATATGGTCCGAACTACTACGTTTGTCAAAAGATGAGATGAAAAAAAGTATCGATTTACTAAAATAAATTTAGCATTACGCTCATAAATTAATATCATTATCATACTTAGATTCATATACGAAATTACTTTGTTTGGTTATTAAAATGAATAATATTATTTTGTGTACATCAACAAAATGATGTCTTTTCATACTTAATAATTCAAAATCCTCAACAAATTCATAATATCAATTATATTTAAGAAATCACAAATTGATTTTAAGCATCATCTAAAATAAATCCATTTTTTCATTGCACCTTTTTTGGAAATTGTGGTAGTTCAGACCGCAATTAGATAGTTGTGATAGTTCAGATCTCCTTTTGGGGTTTTTTTAAAAATTAATATTATTTGTTAAAGAAATTTAATAAGAAAGTATGTCATATATTATTTAAAATTCGTGTAACATTTAGAAATGTTTGGACTATTACTAGTGCAGAGATTTCATTTTGAAGGTACGAAAAAAGTCATCATAATATCTACTACGCAGTACACGCCTCGGTCAGTGACGAACAGACGACAAACTGCTGAATTAGACTACATATAAGTTTTTGGAGTCATTATAACAAATAAAAATTGGGTTCGATTTGGGTATAAAATACTATATAAAGATTATAAAAAATAATATTTTTATATATTTAAAAGTATTTTTGGATTGGATCTAAGTGTACAGTAATTTTTTTTATGAATTACGATTATAAATTATTAATGTTTAATTATTTAAGATATACATATATGGTATTAAATATGCATTTCATTTGTTAATTAACAAAAGATAATAAAGTATGGATGCGTGATCTGATTTGATTTGTGCGTGCCTTCTCGATCTGCAAATCACATGTTATATGAGATCAAGGGAACAGCAGCACCTGCGTCGACTGTCGAGAATCCAAGTTAGACCGCG
>NQLW01000031.1:1008943-1070758 GCA_002312845.1 Kalanchoe fedtschenkoi | reverse complement strand
CTATGTCTCAGTTTTTCGTCGATTGGCATAGTAAAATAAAAAGATAATAAAAATGAGAATTATTTTTGAATGTCAATTCATGTTTCGTTTGTTTTGGTAGAAGCGGAAAATTATGGAGAAAGTAGTAACAAAATTTTGATTTTAAATTTTATGCGTAATTCCCATCTAATTTTGTTGTTCTCAATGTTTTAAATAAAATAAAAATTTATTCCAACTGTTCATCACATTTACCTATCCCTCACATTTCCCCCCGAATAAAAAGGAGCTTAAGGTATGTTTGGTGTATGAAAATGAGTGCAAAGGTAAGTGTGGCCAAATTTCATAAATTCTATATATGTCTGGTTTAGGAAAAATTAGTGGAAGAAAAATGATTAAATCGAAAATAAAAACTTTCTTTAAAAAATCACATCTAACTAAATAAACAAAAAATATAATTAAATGATTGAAAATTTAATTTTCTCTAATATTACTATTCTTATCATTTTGCGTAAATCAAACAGAAAATGAAAAATTGAGTGACATAAAATTAGAGTACATTATTTTACGAAGTCATATTACAATGTTTTAATGTTTTACGATGTTTAAGGCATAATTCTAAATATCCTAAAATCTTTAAATTAAAAAAACTAAAATCCTAAAACCTAAAATCTAAAAACACTAAATCCAAATGTCCATGAATCCTACAACCCCCTAAAATCATAAAATACTAAAAATATAAAAATTCCAAAATTCTAAAACCTTAAAACTAAAACACATTAATATGTTAGAATCCAAAAACTCCCTAAATTTTTTTAAAAAAAAGCAAAAATAAATTTTTTACTCGATCCTTTATTTAACTTATTTAAGATGACACATCATATTTCATTTTTCCATATTTTATATATCAATGATTTGATGGCCATTAATTAGTATTCATTTGAAGAATACACATAACAAATTGTTAATATTAATGATTGTGTTGTGAACATTTAAATAATAAATAGTTTTTTTCTTTTTTTTATTTATCTGATTTTTGTCAAAACCTTCAAATTTTTCAGTTTCTATTTTTAAATTTGTTTGTCCTAAAATGAATGGTGGATTTTCAACGTGAAGCCCTTATTTTAGATGCTAAATCACCTTAAGAGTGTTTTTAAATCACAAGAATTTGCATACTCATAACTAGTCTATTCTATGTATTGTAGAATATTTTTTATCACTTATCTTGTGCAACAAAGAAGTCACGCAATATAAAGTAATATTGATCTAAAATAGTAATAATACTTATCCAAACTATGATGATTTTCAATTCTAAATATGAACAAATCTAATAAAAAATTGTTAAAAAATTAAAACGATGTCGTTTTATATTGCTGCAAATTATTTGGCAACCTGAATAATAATCCATTTTTTATGTATCTGACGGCTGGTCCTATACAAATTATAATCAATTATGAAATATGTGAATCGAAGTGGCATATCATAATATGTTCTGCTTATACGTAAGGCTGTGTTAATAAATTTCCCATAAATCTCATTTTATTTTTTCTTTATTTAGTTTGAGGTGAAATTTTTTACAGAAAGTATTAAAAGATTCTTTAATTTAAATAACTTTTCTTCCTATTTTTAATATAACTTTTCATTTAGTATTCTATCCCCAATTTTTCCTAAATAAAACAAACGATTCATTCTCATTTCTCCTCAAATTTTATTTTCCATCATATATTCCCTAAACTAATTACAGCCTAAATGTACCAAATACTTAATTAATCTTCTTTTCTAGGCAAGTTTCAGAAATTAAATATGAGATCAAAATTAAACACTATATGTATAATAAATTAGATAAAGATAACTGGTGCCGTCTTTAGGCAATAACAATGCATATTCGGAATATTCGTCAGCAATTATATGAAAATTAATTAAATACATATATCTTGATTAAATTAATTATGATAATCACGGTGTCGCTTTCACTTCATCTACCATCAGTCTCCCCACGATCACCATTTCAAAATACTAAATACCTTATCCAACCAAATTAACGTGTTTGTTAATCAGTCCTTTTCTCTATACACATTTCCGAATTCTTGCCTGCATGAGTGTGACGTGTTCCACCTTGAGAAAACCCCCTCGACTCTTTATAATTCCAATCACACCCCCCAATTAATTAGTCAAACTCATAGATATTAAGGATAAATATTAAAAGAATCCTGAACGAACCATCACTTTTTTAATTACGGTCCAAACTACTAAAAAGAATGAGATGAAATTTTTTTGGATTAATTACGATGAAAATTAAGATTAATTTGCTTAATTCATTAAATACAATAGATCATATTAAATTTATGGGAATTTGAGTTGATTGAGTATGAAAAAAACGTTATTTAATTAATGTGAATAAAGTGGTATTATTTAAATTGATGACCAAATGATGTAGTATTAGCACAAAAAATCTAATTTTTATAATATTCGTTTAGAAGTGTAAATATAAGGTTGATTTAAAAAAAAGGTCTATTTTTTGCACTGACAGTTCAATCAGTTCAAATCATAATTGAGAAATTAATGATAGTTCAAAACTCTTTTAGCTTTCCTCCCTATATTTTTGAGAGGTCAAACCCCAATTTGACTGGAGGTCAAAAATTTGACATGATCAATTTTTTTTCTATTTTATTATTATGGTGAATAGTTTATACATAAGTAAATAATTAATAGCCAAACGTAAAGAGTGTTTCAAAACAGTTATGAATTACAAATTTGATTATACTAATACTGATTAGTGATTAATAACAATACTGATTAGTGATTAATAACAAGTTAATTACATATGAATATGTAACTGGTTAAGTGTAAAATTGGTTCATTTTAATGATTTCATAATGAACCGGCTGGTTCACTTCAGTTGAACCTGAGTTGGTGTGATATCTGTACATACATGAACCAGTTCGGAATCTCATCCGGTGCCGTTTTGATTACCATGATTAAAACCTGTCTTCAACAAAATCAAACCTGAAGGACGAAACAACAAATTCAGAAAGATGACACGCAATACACTTGGTTTCAGTGTACGAACAAATTCTTACACATTTCACTTCGATTCTCTCTGCTTCCCAAATCTCATCTTCTACCTCTCAAATCTTAAATCTCTGCGATTTTGAAGCTCTGCTCGATCCCCATTTTTGTGCATGTGACTATCGGTTCGAGTTCTTTCACGCTTCCTGCAATGGCACAGTACGAGACTTCGTCTTCCAGCACCGCCAGCAGCGGCTCATCGTCGTCATGTCTCACCGGGAAACTTGCAGCGGCGCCGGAGATAGACGGGCAGCTTGCCGGAGCCGGGTACAGAGTCAGATCTTCGGAGCTGAATCAAGTGGCGCAGCGGCTCGAGCGGCTCGAAACGGTGATGGTGAGCGCGCCGTCTGACGTATCTCAGCTGGCGTCCGACGCCGTCCACTACAACCCCTCCGATCTCGCGGCGTGGGTTGACTCGCTGCTGTCGGAGTTTTCTCAGCCGCAGCTCGACCAGCTTCAATCACAGCCATCCAATTACTCAGATCTCGGATACCAGGACGACGGCGTTGTTGGAGTTGCGGTTAGCGAGCTGCAGTATCCGACGGCTGCGATGGGTGAGAGCTGGACGCACGCGCCGCCCCAGGTTGACGTGGTGGAGGAGGATTCTGGAATCAGGCTGGTACATACTCTGATGACGTGTGCCGAGTGGCTGCAACGTGGCGATCTGCGATTGGCGGGGACGTTGGTCGACGAGATGCGAAGCTTGCTGGAGCGAGTGAATTCCAGCTGCGGGATATGGAAGGTAGCCGCCTACTTCGTCGACGCGCTCAACCGCCGCGTGTTCTGCGCGGGCGGGCTGAGCTTAAC
The DNA here is from genome assembly GCA_002312845.1 of Kalanchoe fedtschenkoi. NCBI lineage: Eukaryota > Viridiplantae > Streptophyta > Magnoliopsida > Saxifragales > Crassulaceae > Kalanchoe > Kalanchoe fedtschenkoi. The sequence goes on along the minus strand of NQLW01000031.1, from coordinate 1,066,906 downwards.
GACGCCATACGAGAACGAGATTCTCTACCACCATTACTATGAGGCCTGCCCGTATCTCAAGTTCGCGCACTTCACCGCCAACCAAGCCATCCTGGAAGCCTTCGAAGGGCACGATTGCGTCCACGTGGTCGACTTCAATCTGATGCACGGCCTCCAATGGCCAGCGCTGATTCAAGCGCTGGCCTTGCGGCCCGGTGGCCCGCCAGTTCTGCGACTGACTGGCATCGGGCCGCCATCGCCCGATGGCCGAGACCCTTTGCGTGAAATCGGTCATCGGCTCGCCGAGCTAGCCCGATCTGTGAACGTCCGGTTCGCGTTTCGTGGCGTGGCCGCGCCTCGGCTCGAAGACGTGCGGCCGTGGATGCTGCAAGTGAGCGCCAACGAAGCCGTGGCGGTCAACTCGATCATGCAATTCCACCGCCTGCTCGCCTCGGATTCCATCCACGCGCCTCCGATTGACTCCGTGTTGACTTGGATTCGGAGCCTGAACCCGAAAATCGTGACGGTGATCGAGCAAGAAGCGAACCACAACCAGCCCCAGTTCCTGGACCGCTTCACCGAAGCTCTATACTACTACTCGACCATGTTCGACTCGCTGGAGGCCGGCGCGCCGCAAGCCGAGAAGCAGCTAGCCGAGGTATACCTGCAGCGCGAAATCTGCGACGTGCTGTGCTGCGAGGGGTCGGCTCGGGAGGAGCGGCACGAGCCGCTCGCAATGTGGAGGATCCGGTTCACTGAGTCAGGGTTCAAGCCGCTGCACTTGGGGTCGAACGCGTTCAAGCAGGCCAGCATGCTGCTGACGCTGTTCTCGGCGGAGGGCTACAGCGTGGAGGAGAACGAGGGCTGCCTGACGCTGGGGTGGCACAGCCGGCCGCTCATCTCGGCTTCGGCTTGGCATGCCGACGTGACGTCAGCGGCGGCAGCTTCTAGATGATGGGCCAGGGGCAGCTTATAATAGTGGACCGTTGATTATTGTTTAGCGGTGGTATTAGTAGTTTGTATTAATTAGTGTGGGGAATAATAATAAGGTAGTGAAAGCGAGAGATTGTTAATTTTGGGGTCCTCCGTTTTGAATGTCATAAAAAGAAATCAGCGTCACGCTTGGGGTCTTCTTGTACTTTGTCCAAGGAAGCTTCCTTTGATTTGTGTGGTGCACAATAATGATTTGGCAAACATTGAGCATCATCACATCTCCAATTATGCCACTCATATTCAACGTAGTAAACATTTTTTTAAAAGGGAAGTTTTAGGTCATGTCAATTTGTGTCATGCAATTCCGAACAGTCAAATTATAGTTTTTTTTCTTATATATAAACCAATCAGCAGAATGTATATTTTAATTTAAAAAATATAAAAAATTAATCATTAAAAGCTTGGCCATTGGTGATTATAACTTGTATTTTTTTTGGCAGCAAATTGATTAAGCCCAATGGAATAAAATTCGTTTTTTCATACACATTCAAAATTATTTTATTAAACTATACTTCTTAGACTTGGTATAACTAATATGCTGTAAATTTTGATACTTAAAATAGCAAGAGATGACTAATAATTATGATGTGTGGTTGAAAATTCGGTTCAATTAATTTAAAAAATTTAAAACATAATGGACGGTGCTTATAAAATCAAAACGGTACAAAATCCAACTCAAGCTAAAGACGGCGTTTTTAATAATAAAATGCTATACAATAGAGGTGCTTATGGGTTATAAAGCTCTGTGAAATGCTAGCACAAGTATGTTTTTACTTTTTAGTCGGCATTTTGCACAAATAAGCATTGCAAAATATTTTTGATGGATCGATTATCCAGACGAAATAGTGTTACGTGAGAAGAGTAAAAACCTTCATCTATAATTAAACGAAGCGTGGTCCGTGATCTGACAGAAAACTTTCGATAAATTTACAAGTGGGTTGATTCATTGATTGATCTGGTTTCCAATATTAGGCCATGTATTGGAACGAACGCAGCATAAGCGGTGAGCAGTGATGCCAGTAGCAGTAATAGAAATGAGTGAAAGCGGAAAATGAATAGACGTTTGATATGGATGGTGGGCGTTGTGTGGTCACAAAAGGCCCCTGATGGCACACCCTACTGCTCAGAGGCCCTGAATCACACATGTTATCATCAACATCATCATCTTCGGGTCCATGTTTGCTGATGAGATGCTCAGACTCTGAAAGATGCAGCAGCTGACTCACATGCATGCTCGAGTTTCCATCCTCTCCTAGTCTGTCATTTTTGGTAACACTTCGCACCAGATTCTGCCACTTACCACATCTCATTTAGGGACGGAATCGAACCGTCCCTGTCCCGGTTAACATGAATAATAATTGAGTTGATCATGTCCGTGGTTAAAATCATAACCGAACCGAAAAAAAGTTGAACGGATAGGTTAAGGGTATTGTATTTGTCATATCCGCTCCGATCCGATCCGACTTTAGTTAACCACTCATAAATTGATTCAACTGCCTCATAATAGTTATATAACTATTTAAATTAAGTAATACTTTTAATTCTCTAATGCATATTTCTCTAATAATTATTGAAAAATTTAAATAAAATGTTCAATTTGTAATCACAATATAGTACAATGATTCATTGAGTTAGCTTTATCAAATTGTGCTTATTATATTTTGCTAGGAATATTACTTTCCATCATCTACATTTTGCAAACTTTCTCATCTAAGATAAAAAAAAATTCTAGATAGTAATAAAAAAATCCTAGTCTTAAGCTGTGTGGCGTGTTTTCTTTATTTCTGTCATCGTATGAAGCGAACTATCTAAATCAAACCATAAACAACATCAAAACATTTATGTCTGAAGCTACACAATGAGTTTTATTTTATTTTGTCACCTGCTGAAGCGACGAAGAAGCCATTTATTTTTATCGTCGAGTGAAGGTTTGACTGAGGCGGCGAATCATCAAGGCTCTGTTCCTGAGTTTGGGGGGAGAGGAAAGGGAAGGAGAGGAAAGGGAAGGGAAGGAGAGGAGAGGAAAAGAGAGGAAAGGGAATAAGTGGAATGAGTGTTCCTGAGTTTAGGAAGGATTTGGAGGGGATGGAGGAAAAATATAACATAATTACTAAATTACCCTTATGTTGAGATAAATTAAGAAATACAAAAGGGTAAAATCGTCAATTTTTATATATTTTTTACCCATCCCCTCCCTTCACCTCCCTCCCCCTCCAATTTGGGAGGAAAGGAAATGGGCTCATATCCCTCCCTCCCCCCTCCAAATCCCTCCTTAAAAAAACTCAGGAACACCCTTTTTCATTCCCTTCCCCTCCCTCTCCTTCCCTTTCTCTCCTAAATTCAACTCAGGAACACTACCCAAGTGTAACTTTTATGTCATCATTCTTTATTTATCTTATCCAAACCATCAACGACACGATTTGCAGAAAGTAAAAATCATAACCAAAGTGTAATCTCTCATCTCTCATCTCTCATCTATACCAAAGATAAGATTTCTTTTATATTTTGTCTACAATTTGTGTCTTTACAAAAATTTCTATATTTTATAATTTATTTTACATTCTGTTTATTCTTATGAAGGTCATGACAAGTGATGAGGATGACACAACTTCACTAATGATAGATTCACTCTCTATTTGTTCAGACGACAGTAAAGACCATTGTTTGAAACTATTTTGAGTGGGTTACAGTTCTTGATTTAAAGAAAGGAAAATGTGTACACTGCAAATGCTTCTTAGAGTAGAATTGATGAATGAGACGTCACATCTACATGCTCAAGTGAAATATTCCTTAAAAAGAAAAATCAAGTTGTAAGACAGTCCTTTCTTGATGTGAATAATAAGGATAAAGTAAAAATCTCAAGCTTTTGATCAGCAAAGATTTACGGAGAAATTAGTTCCAATGATCATAGCTCACAAATATCCTCTTTCAATTGTCGATCGTATTGGGTTTAAGAATTTCTTTTTGATTTTAAATAAGATGTCACAATGAATCAGTATATTAAGATGCAACATGCGTCACTTGTTAATAATATCGCACTACTCCTAGTTTTAAGTAAGATGTGACGGCTCTCCACAAGGATTTATTTAGCAAGTTGGGGATAAGAACCTTGTTATGCACTATTAACTCGTTGGCTGATCAGGACGAGCAAATTATTAATAACAGTATATTGTACTAGGATGTTAATTAGTATCATTGTCTTTTTAGAGATATAAAACTTAGTTTAGGTATTTCGAAATCTTGTTATAAAGAAAAACTAAGCGAACAGGCTATTCTCTTCATCCGTGGCCAATGGCAATGCGTTTGATTTTTTTCATATGTGAAATCGACTATTGATTAAACGGTTAACCGTGGTTAACCCGAAATCCGACGTGGACGGTGATGGTTTTAATTTTCCCATACCCAAACAGTTATGGTGCGGGTATGGTTTTAATATGTTTCGAGATGAATAGAGTATGATAATTCCACTAATCACCCCGAATCCGCCCGGTTGCCATCCCTAATCCCATTGAAATGTAACATGGACCTTAGTGGTAAAGATGGGGAGGAGGGACTTCTGAAAAAAATAAACTGGGAAAGGTATAACAAGGAGTGAGCTGCTGCCCCTGCTGGTGTTGACGAGGTGGTGGTTCACATACAAATTTCGGGCCCAACTGATCGGCCCAAGTCTAACAAATCTGACCCTAATTATTAGGTAAGGAATTTCTCATAGGCCAGTTTAAGCCCATTGTAATTATTATTATTATTATTATTATGGGGAATAATGATATACCAGAATAAATAAAATGTCGTCAAGGATAGCTAATTATTATGATGTAAGTGGGGGTGTAAATTAGATGAAAAATAAATAAATAAAACAGATATGAGAAATTAGATTTGTAAAATAAATCTATATAAAAAATTGTCAAAATGACATTTTTTTTTGTTAACAAAGGGGTTAGAGTTCAATTAGTAATTAGTCTAAAATATTTCTGGATTGGATTGAGATCTATTTAACTACAAAACAGTTCCTCGTAAAAATCCAAAAATCGGCAATTAGACCTGCAATTTTGTAAAGTGTGGTAGTTTGTACACCATTTTTGTAGTGTTCCCTAAAAAAGTATGCATGTATAATGTCAAATGAAAATTGTCATGCCCAGATTATACTATACTGTTATCATAAATTTCATTTTCATAAACTTTTTCTTTTCACCCATATTAAAACAAATCTTCCGGTAGACGTTTATAATCTTCCACATTAAAACTTTACTGTTATCTATATTGACCGTCTGTTCTATCTTTACATTTAGAAATCAAGTTAATTTTCACCAGATACGTATATATTAGGTTCAAGATGGCACCAAATATATAGCAGGTGGAGTATATATCTTGAAGGCTCAAACATATGAACTGATCGATACTTTGAGAAAACTAAAGCACCCTGAGAGGTGAGACACTAACCCAAATGGTTTGAGCTTTTGCTGTGTGCGTCTCTGAGATGCATCAGTGTAGGTATCCTCAGCATTGTAGGGATCCAGATACCATTTTGATTGAACCGAAAAGTAGCAAGACTGGCGCCTGGTGGGTTCACGTACGTTGGAAAGTTGGTCGTTGGTTGTAGTATTTGTTAAGTATATTCAACAGTACAAATTCTTTTGAGGCCAAGCAGGTGTTGGAGGCTTTTTTATGGAAGACACTGAATGCTAAGCTTAACTTTTGCCATGTTGAATATGGATGAAAAGCATTATTGGTCTTCAATCACAAAGGAAAAAAAAATGAAAAACTAAAAAAAAGTTATGAACTATTAGCGTATTTTTAATCAAAATACGAATTAATTGAAATGTCAAAAAGTATAGAAAAAAATCAAACTGATTTCATAGAATAAAATTATCAGTTGCACTTCTACATTAATATTGAAATATGAATTAGACACATATATGTGGTAAAACTATGTCGTTTTATTATCAAATTATTCAGTCAAGCTTAATAATCAATAAATTCAGTAAAATAATTGTTTCATGAATAGGTTTTTTAGTCCTGATAAAATGGCTCATTGAAAATATGGTTTTTGGCTTACAAAATCAGTCTTTGAAATAGAGGTTTTGAAAACGATGAAATTATGAAAAGTTAACTAAATATGAGGTAAAAAAATAATATTAAACTATATAAATGTCTACTTTAGAAAGAATTGAAAGCCTTTCGCATATTCAAAGTTATTTATTCATTTAATTATATTCTTCACACGAGTAAAATATGTACAATTTGCAGTCAGAATTTCAAATTTTTAGAAATTAATCGAAAGTTTTACGGTAAAGTTTCGAGCATTTTCGTCCATATGTTTAATAAAACACGGAAAGCTTTCACAAATTGGCCAAATGTGACTAACTTTCACGCTGGCCGGAACTGGGCCAAAACATAGTCCGAAATTTATTAGAACAAAACTTTAAATAGAGTACGAATCAATTTCTTTCTCAATATTTTTTTTCTTTCTATCATTTTCATTCTTATCCGCTGCGGCGCTCCCCGTGACTACTGTTCATTACGCCTCTGCTCTTCTCTGTGATCCGCTCTCTGCTCCTCCACACCTTTGGATGAGACTTTCCCTGCCTAGATCGACTTTCATTAAGATATATCTCGTTATCATACTAGATTTTGGTGTAGTATTGGGATTGTTGTTGTTGTTTATAATTCATTGTGAATATGTGAATTTTATGGATTTGAGGTCGAGTAATTGAGGTCATGAGGTGTGGCCTCGACGTGCCAGGTAACCGAGGTTCATGAGGTGAGACCCGGAGTGACCGAAGCCTCGTGTGCATGAAGCCCCAAGTGACGGGGAAGAAGAGGTCCGAGTGGCCGATGCACCAATTAAGGTTGATTGATTTTTCTATAAAGCAGTTGGGGAGATAAATAATGAACGAAATGGGATAGTTAACGGCTTTTAACTGCTGCCAACTGTCTTTGAACAAACAATATAGTAAGTGGCAGCAAAAAAATCAACTAAGTGTTGGTCTAGTTTGGGTGTTGTCTAACATTCTCAAAATTCTGAATTCAAATCTTATTGGTACCGCATTTACGAGAGCAAAATCCAACATGAACAAGGAACGAAACCAGTGAGAAATCTGAAGGCCATATACATTGGGGTTGATCATGCACTCAATGCCATCAACCCAAAGATGACAGTTAAACAACACACTCACAAAACAAACCCCGCGCGCGTACGTGACATATGCTCAGACACTAAGTAGTAATTACTCTCTAATCTCCGCCCTAATCCCATTATACTCTTAATCAAATTAATATTCTTAAAAAACTCTAACCTTCCCGAACAATCCAAAACCCTAAATCTCCCACCATCAGAATTTGAGAGTAATCTCGCTGCCGTTGCTCTCCTCTCCTCCGTCCCGCCTCGCTCCCACCTTCATCCTCTCCCTCCCGTTCTCCACACTCTCCCCGCCCTTCCAGCTCCCGCTCTCCGACTTCCCGTCCTCGATGCTCTCCGACCGGTCACCGACCGCTCCCCTTGCGTCCGACTCGGGCGAGCTGTGCGTCCGCGACGACGCCTTGTTGTTGTACACCTGGACCGCCTGGTGGTGCTGCTGCTGCTGCTGCAGGTGGATCTGATGCATCTGCATCTGCTGCTGCTGGTGGATGTGGAACAGCTGCCGGTGGTGCGGCCCGGCGGCGGCGTAGAACTCGGGCCCCACCGCCTGGTGCGGCGCCGCGCCGTAGAGAGCGGCGGTGGCGCCGCTGTGATGGGCTGCATACTCCGGTGGGACCCAGATGCCACCTAGGACGACCAGCTGCGCTGCGGGGCCACCTGCTGCAGGCTGTGGGCTAGGGCTTGGTCGCCTGGTGTGTAGCCTGTATTTCTGTTCACCAGGCAGAAACAAACAAACAAAATGATGATGGAGATCAGATATTTGTTTTTTAGTGTCTTGCTGCTGCTGCTTTCATGCATTTGTGATAACCGACGTGTTTCTGATTTTTTATCTGTTTGACTGTGCAGGTGACAGTTGCTGTCCTGCTACTACTATTATCTTTGTGTTGCATATACTACAGATGATTAAAGATCAGGAATAGATGGAGCGAAAAGCAGAAAGAGATAAATGATACAAATACCTGCAGGTGGCTTTTAACTTCATCATTTGTTAACCCATCTACCTTCATTAGCTCCCTGATTTGCTTTGGTGTTGCCACTGTTTTACACATGTTTAGTACAAATCAATAAGAGTATTTGATTGAAGATATATATCAAGAAAAGACTGCTGGAATAGCGTGTTTAACATTTGTTACTCATACCTTGAGACCCACCAAGCATTTGAAGAGCATTAACAAATCTCCTGTGCAAGTCTGGTGACCAGCATCTTCTGGCCTTTCTATGGGGTTGGTTGCTGCTGCTGTTGTTGTTGGTAGTGTGGGTGGTGTTTGATGTGGTCAGAGTGTCTGCAGAGTTGTTGGTTCCTTTCATGGGCTCATCATCCATCATTCCTGCACCATTAAAATTGCCTGGAGTGATGATGGTCTCTCTGGTAGGACATTCTGGTATCAGCTCAGACCCTATTTTCTTCTCTTCCAGCAGATGATGGTCGTTTGTGTTGGCTAAGGCTAGATTGGGATTAGGGAGGTTGGGTCCTGTTGAGGTCCTGTCTTTGTTAAAGGGACTGAAGGCTCCTGAGTTTCTCTGCTTGGTGGTGTGACTGGTGTCCAGTAAGGTTAGATTGGATGAAGTGATACTGAGTCCCATGTCTGTCTGGTAAGGAGATTCAAGTTGCCTGGTTATCAGGCCATTGTTGTCTGTGCTTGGTGTTTGGCTCCAGAGCTGTGCTGATACCATCCAGTTAGACTTGTCTGATGCGTTCTTGGATGCAGCATGATCTTCTTCTCCGTCTGCAGTCGGGCTCTTAAGGGGTATGAACTCTTCAAGGACTGGCCTTGGGCCTTGGTTGGATGATTTAACAGCCTGCAGCTTCTGTCTTGAAGCCTCCACAGCTGCGTTATATATATATTATGCTTACATATTAGGCTTTCTAGGAAAATAACATCATCATCACCTTCATATTAAGTTAATTTTATTGAGCAACTATTCATTTGCTGAGGTTAGCGGAAGAAAGAAATCACCACAGAGGAAGATAATAAAATGATCTATCACATACCATTGGAGAGGAGCTGCATGCAGAGAGGGAGCTCACGCTTGAAAGCCTCAATCTTGAGACGTTCATCCTCAAGGCACGCAAGGAAGTCCTCAAGCTGTTTAAGATCTGGCTGCTGATGCTCCCCAGAAGCAAATGATTTGAGAAGCATGGAGTAGCTGTGAGGCTTGAAGTCCAAGCTAAGTTCAGAAGGAGGTGTCATGACTGTTCTTCAAAGTAAGTATCCAAAAACCCTTATAATTATTCTGTAATAGCAGGAAGAAACCCAATATGGTTATAATAATAGCAAAAGGAGGGAAGAGAGTAGAGGGAGGGTACAAAGGAAGAAGAGAACCGAAAAAGAGAATGGTTGGACTGTTAGTGAGGAGGCTAGAAAAGAGAGATATAGATGATGAGCACTTGAATGCGTTTATGAAGACAAGAAGGATCAGCTGGGTGTCTTTTTAGGGCTCACATACAGAGAGACACAGAAAGAGAGCTGGAGGTAGAGAGGGTGCTGGATAGAATAAAGTCGAGTCTAGGGGGTGTTTTGTGGAAGAGAGAAAAAGAAAAGATACTGATGAGAATTAAAAAAAGAGGGATGGTAACTTGTTGCAAGAAAGAAAAGATGGATAAAATGTGAAGAATCAAAAGATGCTAGGGCTCTCATGTGCTTGCTTATTTGCCTTTGTGCCATTTACACACTATACTTCTTTGTACTAGAAGTTCAAAAATCTACTTCTCTGTGCAAAAGATGATTCTTCATTTCTTCTCCTTCTCTTCATTTCCCCCTTTCTTTTCACCTTTTTTTCTCTTTTTCCAACCCTTTGATTTCCCCTTCTTTTTTCTCTCCTTCACTTATTCATGAAAAATGTGGGGAAAATATATGTGATGGGTAATTTATAAATATTTTTGGTGAAAGATTTGGGATGGGATTTGATGGGCGATGTGTAAGAATGGTAGAATGCATATCCAGAGAAGATATTGGAGAATGTGAGAGTGAAATATCCTGCACATATATACTTTTTTAACCAAAAACACAAGTTCACTTTATTGAACCTAAATAAAGGAGAGAAAACGTATAACTATTCCAGATGATTTGCTCAGAAATGCAATGGTAGCTATCTTTTTACATGTTGCTTTTGGATAGCATCCTACCCCACACTTCATAGTACACATACATATATGCACCTCAAAAATCATCCAGAGTATGATTTTTCACTCAGTTGCATGCGGTCTAGCTTCTACAATACCCTTTATGCTTGCCTAGCTATTTTATTACCAGAAGATATGCTTCTGGGTTCTGACATTTATTTTCACTTGCATATATATATGAAGCTGTGTTTATCTCCAGCTGATAAACAAAATTATTGAATATCCGAAGTGTAAAAATGAGATGGTGCCAACTGTACGTTTTTACTCACAGGAGGACAAAGGAAGGACACCCACCCACCCAACAAGGCCGGCCTGCTGCAATAGCCCCTGGTGGACGTCTTAGGCATGTCCTGTACTGGGGTAAGTTGTCCTACTGTGTCCTCCTCCAGTTTATTTTTAATTTTTCCCAAGTCTGCAAACATTCTTTTAGTTACTTCTTTCAGTCTCATTTCAATGATTCCGAGATGATTATTAGACAACGAATAATGCCCTGTGAACTCTTGCATATACCCTACTTCATAAAATAGAGAAGAATTAACAAATAAATAAATCACAGTTACCCGCCAAGATAGACAGAAAAATGTTATAGTTTGATGCGTTTTAGTACCAAAGCAGCTTTCTTTATTGCGTCAAAAGTTGCATAAATGTTCGCTTAAGTTTTAGTGCATTTGACAATTAAAAGGGGAAGAAGGGTATAACAGAATACTCCCTCTGTCCTCTTTTACATGTCACTTAACCGAATTTTTTTGTCCACTTTTACTTGTCACTTACCAATTTTCAATACGTATTTAATATCAACAACTACCTTAAAATGTCAAACATTAATCACTTCATTATCATAATCAATAAATAATACATTCCTCACCAATAATCATCTACCAATTTTACTTTTTGCACGAACTTTTTCAAAAAAATGTTAACCACCTACCTATTAAATTTGTTCAACTGCTAGCATTAACTTCACCTTAATCTACTCAAATTAACCGTAAACGACATGTATTAGAGGACGGAGGGAGTATGTAATCTAAATGGGAAAAAAAAAATTTGTTCACCATGTGTGTGGGGAATAATATATTGTGGCGTAAGGAAAGAATATCTGAATTCCCATTCTACAACTTGTGATTAAGGACACGGAAATGCTTTAGAAATAAAGCCAGTAGTACTAAAGCTTAACTCATCACTAAAGAGACTGGTACATAAAGTAGAGAACCCTAATACGAGTATGGGAATCTCTCTCCCCGCTACAGCAAATTCATAATACTGTTAGTGAAGTGGTCGAGAGGCAAACGAAGATTCGCCTCATGACATCGTTGTCGAAACATTCTAGCTGGTACGAGTCTTTTTACTTCAGGAACAGGAGATATACAGTTAGTTTCAAGAATAATGAGGACTGTAATTCTGGTATTTTTTAAAAAAAACTGCAATATATTGTGTGGAGTGGATCTAGAGAAGTCGTGAGAGAGTCTTCCCAAAGAACATCATGTGGTTGAGATTTGGGTAATTGTGTCTGTAAAAGGGTGTGGCAAATGGATGATCAATTAGGGCCTAAAGCTGTGCGAAAAAGTTAGCATGGCGAAGAGGGAATGGAGGTGGAGATGGTAAGGATGGTGGGTCGCTTTGTGGAAAATGACAGGAGTAGCCTGGTGTGCAGTAGGTCTTGTGGTACAAGCCAAAGAAGGTCTTAATTCCTGCCTGCGTCCAATACACGTCTTTTCCTGCAGATTCTTCTTAGCTTCCCTTTTCTTTTGTTTGTTTACTCTTTTTATCTCAATTTTTATTTTTATTTTTATTTTAAATAAGTTTAAGGAGAAAGACGGCATATAAAAGAGTGATTTTTGATGAATATAATATATTCGATAAACAGAAAAATATAACGTGACGCGTTTAAAAGACATAGAGCCACATAACGATTCTTTATTAATTTTTACATTTTTTAACTTTTTAATGGACCATCTAACTATCCAAAATACCACATAACATCTTCCATTGATATACACAAAATTCGAATTGAGTTCATCCAAGATTCTCTTGTATATAAAGGGGGTCTCTATTTGTTAGTGCAAAAAATATCTCTATATGCAAACAAGTAGTGACAGGTATATATATAAGAAATGTTAAATAATTTTGAGGTTTATTTATTTATTTCTATTATTTATCATTTTACTTTTTAATTGCTAATATATCCTCTTCTAATTAATATTGATGACAGAAATACGAGGGTTTTCTAGTATTTTCTCTTAAACATGTAGAGATTCTCTGTTATGACAATAGTAAAATCTTTTTTATCTTGAGTTTAAAATGTCGGTAAGTGCTTAACGATGAATTATACTTCCCCCAAAACTATATAATTTATCTATCAGTTCAAAGCGGACACTATGAATGAATTATATCTGATTCAAAACGAATAACATATATCTTAAAATGAATGCTGCACGTGAAATCATCATATTTAAAATGATCATTATTCTCTTGAAATTGAAGTAAATTGCCATGTTATGTTAGGACTTAGGATAAACTTATGAGCCAAATCAAGATCAGATAAAAACTCAACAAGGGAAATTTTTGTTGTAATATATCTTCTTTTTTTTTCATCTCTGCTCCGACTTTTAAGTTTGTTTTATATGTTCTTTTACTTTTTAACAGCGTCTTTTACAAATATTGTTCATTAAAATTAGTCTTATTTTGAAACAATGACTTTATAAAAAAATATCATATTCTGAAAATTGTTGCTCAAACAGCTATTTGTAGAACAAGATTGAAGACGAAAATCAAACTAAAAGTGGGAAAAACTTAAAATGGATCATGAATCGTCACTGTTTTTTTAGTTACAGTTCGAATTACTGAATTTGTCCAAATGTGTTAGGAAAAAAATTTGGAATGATTTTATAGAACAAATTTATAATCACCATAATAATTTAATGAAAAATTGAACTCGTGCACAAAGCACACTAATTATGTTATTTTGCCATGAAATTAATAAATAATTTTTTGTTCAACTTATCATACTCAACAAGTTTAATAATATCATTTGTATTTAATGAATCACACGGATGGATCTTAAACAAAATTTTAAATTACTACGAATTATTTTTCATTTACATTCTTTTTAATAATTTTACTAATTTGAAGCTTAATTGAGGAAGTTAGCTTTTAATACTTTTATCAAAAATAAAATGATAAAAAAGGAATAAATTCTCCCAAAAAAAACTGCGGCAACACAAATGGAGAGGGCCTTACATGCTGACACGTGTTTCATGATAATATTATTGTTGTTGGTTGAATATCCATTTTGTCTGATTGTGGAAATTTAGGGGAATCTCTTACTATCGACATGAACATGGACCATCATCGACCTGACCACCCTAAAAGCTACCCTGACAGCCAGCCAAAATCTTGCTTTCTCTTTACGTGGTCTAGTCTTTCGTATTGTATTTGTTTGTTTATTTCCTCTTCTCATTACGTTGTTACACCTAAGAACTAACTACAAAATGGGCCGATATCCAATGGGCCGACAGTAACAAGCAGATTGGGCCTTGATTTGCAGTACAGAACAAAAATCTGAGGCCAACCGAGCAGCTTATTATACGTTTCAATCAACCATACTTACTAAAACCGGATTGGTTGGTTCAACTGGTTGAATCAGAGCTGGTTCTGATCCGGTTCGAACATGCTAATAAGATTGCAATTTTTTTTAGAAAATCACTCGAACCATACCGGTTATGTGGTGCCCGGTTATTTTCTAATAAATATTTAATTTTGCATTAAATACTTACTTAAATAACTAATGTGTTATAATTTAAAATTGCATTTGATAAGACTCCAACTTATGCTAGCTTCCTACTTGATAAAGTCTTAACAATTATGCAGCACACTATTAGTTGTATAAATTGTAAAATTAGGTATACAATATCATACAGTACAAAAGACAATGCTTAAATAAATCGGTCGTTGAATTGATTCAAACCATTGGTTTAACCAAAAACTCAAAAACCAAAATTTTAAGGGTGTGTTTCGTTTAAGAAAAATTTTATGAAAAATAAGCAGGAATCATTTGTTTGGTTTGCAGAAAATTAGGGATGGAAAATTAAATGAAAAGTTATATGAAAAATAGCATGAAAAATTTATTTAAATTAACGAGTGTTTTAGTACTTGCTGTAAAATTTTCCACCTCAAACCAAATAAGGATAAAATAAGATGAATTTTTTTGAGGAATTCATTTACTTTCCTTAATCTCAAATTTTCCCTAAACCAAACACAGCCTAAATCTCAATCAACCCTGTATATATGTTCCCGAGTATTATTATTTATTAATACTGGAAAAAGGAGATTTTTAAAGGTGAAGCATGTGAAAGTTTGGCTTTGGGAAAGGGTTTAAGATACCATGCAGGAATAATCAACAAAGGGCTGTTTTTGAACAGCAAGGAAAGTACAAGATAAGAAGAAATGTGTGATTCTATTCTCCTCCATCCCCAACATTGCTATCCTCCGGCACCACCACATGAATAAAGCCATCTTTCGTTTTATTATTATATACCCCAGCAAATATTATTCGAATTCAGTTTCCCTTTTCCAGAAACCGAACCGAAAATATTCTTCTTCCATTTGCATAATATTTGAATTATTCTTCCACGGTTCAATTTTTACGGAAAGATACATTTGTGTTCAGCCAGGGGTACATGGAGGGTATATCTCTGCATCCATCAATTTGTGAATCTATTCATTGAAACCCTAGACATATTCAGTGAAAAAGAAAACAATCTTCAACGACAATAATTATGCAATTATTCTCTGCGCTTTTGTGTAGATGAAGGGCTATTGTATTTGTATATGAATATTTGGTCTTGGATGCTCATTTTCTAACTTTAACCAGGTTTTAAAAATCTAAGTTTTTTTTTAATGCTGGAAAAGGGTTTTGGCAACAGATAGGGGCTTTAGCATCTTCAGAGTTTCTTATACAACACCTTTGTTGTAATTCCAGTTTTTACGAGGCATCTATGCTTTGCATGACCCTTCTTTATCTTTGTGGTGGCTATCAAATGGACGTTTGACATATTGTATTAGGAGTTTAATATCATTGTAGCATGTTGGATAAAAAAATTAAAATGAATATTTATTAGGGTAAACTATAAAAATAGGGTATATGTGAACTACTACTACACTTTCTGAAATCATTGACGTAACTATCAAATTTTGTAATTAAAATATTATTTCAGACTATTCTTTAATGGAATAAATTATAATCTAATTTCAGTAAATTTTAGAGTAATTACAATACGTTTCTATTAATATAAAAAATTTACAACTTTATGTTCATTGTATGTGATTATTTGATAATTAACCTCTTAATATATTTTCTGAATCCATTACATGACGATTTTTTTCATTTCAAAAATTTACATCATGTTAGAATCTTGATATCTCGAAAAAAAACCCTGCTGTAAAGATTTAGGCTTGTTTGGGATCTCACAAATCATGATGTCTTACGTGCTACGTATATTATGGAGGCTTGGAGCATGAAGGGGAACTAACGCAGACAGCATAGGATCTGAAACATTAGGGTGTGGGAAGAAAGGGGAATAGGAATCTCTTGGTCGGCCTCTTCTGCTCGAAACTTTATTCACATAACACAAGCCTTTTCAAAGTTGAAGACTGAAATTTTCTAGACTGATTCTTGGATGGTTTGTGGTCATTGACATCTTCAACAAGACAAATCAATAAAATTGTCACTTATCTCGTTGCAAATTTAAAATAAACAGTAATTAAATTTATTAAATATGAAATTTTTTAATTTTTCTCGTGTCGCATAATTAATCAAACTATCATATCTATATATATAACAGAATAGGATCGCCCGGGTGTCCGTTCTACGATTCCCGGGTGGTTCAGTCCGATTCGGTTTGATTTGGTTCGGTTCGGTTTCAAATTTTAAAAAATAATTCGGTTTACAGTTTCATATTTTAAAAAAGATGACTAATATTTTGATTCGATTTTTAATTTTTTTGAACCGAAACGTCGAGACGACGGATACCTTTACTCGTAATATTATACAATAATTCGTTTATAGTCGCATGCCACATGGAGCATGCGTGAAAACAACTCAATTTTCTGATGGTGTCTGTTTGCTCACAAATTCAAGCTCCTCACTGTATGTATACAGTGGCTTTCTTTTCTCAGCCCGCAAAAATCGGGCTTTCGTATTTGGGCTGGCCCAATATTTCGGGCCGCCTTTCAGTTTCCGAATCGTGAAATGACGACAAGGCCGTCACGTCAGCGAATGACGCTGACCTGGCATGCACTCTCCACTTCGATCCTCAGCGAGCCACATCATCATCATGTCCCGCTTAGTCATGCATGGATCGTTCCGCTGCGTCTCACTCCACTCCTCCCCTCACCTCCTTCACAAACCCAGAAATTCCCTGCAAACGTCTCAAGGAATCCTCGGATCATGACGAGGGTAATCACCAAGATATTAATTTTCTTTGCAAAATGTGACGTCTTGGGCCGTGGCCGATCCAAAAATAAATATTCAAAGAGGAAAATTATCTAATTAAAATTTTGATGGAATTTGTGGACAAAATTAAAATTTTAATTGAAATTAATCATATAATTTTTTTTATTTTTTATTTTACATAGAAACAAATATTTTAGGTGGAATTTGGGATGAACGGTCGACCCCATGCCCCCAGTGACTCAGCCTCTAGTCTTGGGTGTATCGAAGCGCTCGTGGCAGATTTGGTGGTAGAAATGTGTTATCTCGGGCTGCTGTGATCGGATTGAGTTGTAGAATGCGTGACTGCAAGGCAGTCTTGATAGGTTATCGTGAGATTCTTGTTGATGGGTTTATGCCTGATAATTTTGTGACTTTTAATAATTTGAAGACTTGTGGAGGTTTGGGGTCAGTTGGAGTTAGCAGAGGAGTTCATGGGATTTGGAGACTGTGTGTATGTTGCAAGCAACCTTGTGGATATGTATGGCAAACGTGACTTGTAGAAGGATGTCAGAAAGGTGTTTGATGATATGCCCAAAAGAAATGGTCAAATGTGGTTGTATGGAATTCGATGATTATGGGTTACGTACGGAATTGATTGAATTCGTTGGCAATCAGGCTTGAGATGAGAAAGCAACATGTGGAATCTACGAGGGTATCTGTTGCTAGCTTCTCGTCTGCATCAGGCAATATAGACAATGCTTTAGGCCGTTCACTATTCAATTTTTATTGCAAGGTTGTTCTGAGATTATTTTAAGCCGGACTGTCAAGAAAGACGAAGTCAAGTGGAATTTGCTGGTTTCTTGTTATGTGCAATTTGGGGTGGCTGAGAAAGCTCTAGATACATGTCGCATTATGAGGCTCGAGGGATTGAGATTTGACTCTTTTGACTTTGGCATCCATAATATCAGCTTGTGCTCATACTTGTAACTTAAGATTGGGAAAAGGTCACAGTTATTGTAGAAGGAACAATCTTGATTCAGATGCAGTTGCGGTAAGTAGCATTGTTGATACCCTGTAAAGTGTGGTGATCTTGGGCTATGCAAGAAGAGTTTTTGAATCTGCCCTTCATGAGGATACTGAGTACTATGCCACACAATGCTAGCTGCTTCTGCAGAAATGGGCCTCATCGGTGAAGCCTTAAACCTGTTTTACCAGATGCAACTACACGCCTTGCCCGAAGCAATAAATCATGGAATGCTGTGATCTTATGATACATGAGATATGTATGGCCTAGTGAACAGAGCAATAGATATGTTCATGGCTTCATGCAGAAGCAGTCGTCTGGAATTGATCTCAACCTGATTACATGGACTGTTTTGACATCAGGATTGGTTCAAAACAGATTGGCTTACGATGGTAATTGCTATCTTACAGTGCCAAAGAATGCGGGAATTATGTGTCAGACCCAATATTGCAACCATTACTATTCCGCTCCGACATCTGTCTTTTATCAGTATATGAGCTATATCTAACTGTATAACTTTCATGAGTGTCTTCTCAGCATGTTCTCCATGCTGGACTAATCGATGAAGAGTGGACAGTAGCTTCTCTCCTCAAGGCTGCTCTTTCAGTACTCACTCCTTTCATATTAATTCCCACACACATTTTTAACAGCTTGTTTTCACATATTAATTTCCTTCTCACCTCATGGCTGATTTGAAGATTTTCAAAGATTTTGGGCCTTCCGTGCCCAGTGAGAGCAGATTGGCATTGTGACTTGAGAATCAGCTGAGGCCGTAATTGCGGTTTTTTTTTACAGGTGTAACCATATAAGCAGCTGCAAAACTTCAGGGAGAAGCAGCCATGAGTGGTGCACATGCACAACCTTGTTTTGTTTCTTGCACTCTGGTTTGTCCTGCATGTTGTGAAGCATCTTCAAGTGTTAGCATGAAAGGTCAGTGAGGGGCCAAACCAATAACCAACTTGTCTTCAACTCTACTCCAAAACAATTATATACAGAGCTTGCTAGCTTCATCTCTCACCTCTCATTTTGTCTCTCTTTTCACTCGGCCTTGCTGTTTTATTCATTGCTTTTGCGTGATGGTAATCAGTGGTGGAGATGAAAAGAAGCAGGATTGAGCAGTGGGTGGGAGAGAGCCTTGGTGATTAAGATTGGCATTAGATGCCTTTGTGTGGCAACCCACCACCACCTGCAGTCAGCATCAATTGTTTGGAAGTGAGAAATATGCATGACAATAAATATTTTGAGTTTTGCGTTTTGGGTTTCTTCTTCTGCTGGTATCTTTAGCAATCAGACATTTATTTCAAGAGACTAGAGTTGGGTGAGCATTTCCATTGATGGATTGGAATAGGATGGTGTGAATTAGCTGGTGGAAGAAGGATGATGATACAGTTGGTTCTGCCTGCCAATAATGTCTTGAAATTCGGCGCATAAACAAGCAAATTGCGTTAGTCAAATAAGATGAGAAGGTACATGACAGTTTGTCAATCTGTATTCGTCACGTGATGACTTCTAATTAGTAATGTACATAATTCGAGTGATCCATCATACCCATATAAAAATAGGTCATATAATTGAGCAGGGAGCTAGAAGAAGGTGAGCCGGCCGGTCGGCCAGCTTGTGCTGCGGTGGTGGCATACACAAGCTGGCGTAAAAGCAAAAGGGAGTTGGATAGATGCATGAGAGCACTGCCAAATGCCCTTCTTCTTCTTTTTTTTCTACTACTTTTCCCTTTCATGTATGCTATGCTTTCTTCCCATGCTACGCCTCGTGGCATTCTATTCATCCTCTATACTCTTTTCCTCTTCCCTTAATGGATTCTTCGTTTTCTGCCAGATGATTAGTGCTGGTTATCTGTGTCTTCACTAAAACAGAAACTTCCCCAATCATATTCATAAATCAATAATATGAATAGTTGAGTTGGTTGAAGGTTTGGTCGATCAGTGAGGTCCAGAGACAAACATAAACTACATGGAGGAAAAACCCAACTAATTGGTCGCTTAATTGTGTCACACTCATAGCTACCAAGGGCATGGGTTGACAGGTGACAAGTTTTAGATTGATGCGAAATAATTCCCCTAGCGAATTAGAAAAAGGTCAAACAAGATCCTAAGTTGGGTGTGAAAATTGCTATAAATATTACCAGTTCCGCTCAATCACGGCCTGATCCATTTGAATTATCAAAAAAAATACAATGAAAAAAATTCAGATTAATTTAAAATATTGATTCGAATCAATTTAATTTAATTCATGAAATATAATTAATCTTATTAAATTTATTAATAATATTAATAATGAGTACAGCTGCAAAATAATTATATTCTTCACCCAATTTATAAATTTGAATTGTAATTAAAAATTAATTATAGTTGAGATTATTTTTTTGGGCTACAGCTATGAATTAGAGGGCCACATGAGTGTGGGAGGGAAGAAGAGGGACCACCCCACATGCCCCTAAAGCTTTATATCTGTCACACACCCACAACCACACTAGACTCTTATAAATCTGTCTTGTGACACTCATTTCTTTTTAATCTTCTTTTTTTTTTTCCTTCTTCCCCGCTTTATCTTCTTTCACACAAACCCTACTTTCAAGAATATACATTGATATGCCCAGCTTATCTGGGTTTTGTGAAATGGGATTTTATTGTAGAAAGCTCCAATAGAGAAGACTTCATAAGAAACCAAATCCAAAAAAACTACAAAATGGGACCCGAGACCTCATGCAAACACAAGTTCTCAACTTCACTTCCCTCACTTGTACCATACCCCATCACATAATCATCCATTGATACGTTGTATTTTGACCGATCGCACACGATGTCGAAAAAAATAGTATCAATAATCCATGATCACATATTATTTTAACGTTTTAACCCAATGCATGATGATATAAAAGAAATAAACTCACACTAATAAATAGCCGTGATATGACCAATCACATGACACACATTCAAAAAAAGAAAAATAATTTTCAATATAAATTATAAATAAATTTTGTTGTTATAAATTAGAAGAATAAAGAAAACATTTTGATCAAATTCCAATCAAGGCAATGGAACATCATCCTCTCAATTACAATTCAACACCACCCTTTTGTAATACCTGAAAAATGAAACCAGAATCAAATCAGACTTGAAGTCAACACCAACCACTAATCATGCTGGCGGTCAACCTCGCCTTCTTCTTTTCTTGCTGTACTTTTAGCCACTGCACACAGATGCCTCCCGCCATCAACGCTACCAGAAGCTCATATCAACCGGGCACCTGTGAGCATTCGGTTTAATATGACCTTCTTTTGAATTTACTCAAGGAGTTGTTCTGATCTCGGCCGGAGGGGTTGACCCCTTGGAGGGATCATCCGAAGACTGCCGCAACCCCTCATCCGTCGCCTCCCCTCTACTGATCTCCTCCATCATCCTCACCACCTCCGGCATCGACGGCCTCTGATCCGGGACTGTTGAAACGCAGGCCATTGCAATCTGCAGCAACTGCACCATCTCCTCCTCGATGTTCGGATACCTCATCAGCTCCACGTCGAACACCTCCGCCGTCCACTCCTCCCGCACCACAGACTGCACCCATCGCGGCAAGTCTATCCCCTCCTCGCCCAGCGAGGCCTGATTCGGCGCCTTGCCCGTCAGCAGCTCCAGCAGCAGCACCCCGAAGCTGTACACGTCGGACTTGAACGTAGCTTTGCGGGTTTCCACCACCTCAGGCGCCCGGTACCCCGCCACCCGGTTGGGCGGGGTGGAGGTGCCGAACAAGGGGTTTAGTCCAAAGTCAGAGACTGCAGCCTCCTGATCCGAGCGGAGGAGCACATTGGAGGCTTTGATATTGCCGTGGATCACCTTCGACGATGTGTGGAGATGGGCTATTCCTCTTCCAGCCCCGAGCGCTATCTTGATTCTGTTGTCCCAGTCCAGCGGCGTCCTCCCAGATCCCCTACTGCCTGTAAAAACACACAGATTCCCAGTTTGCCGACATCAGCCAACATGCTAAACAAACCTAATTAGTGTTAGTCAAGTGCAAAGAATGTTTTCCCAGAAACACACAGCGCAAATGGCGCGCTCATTGATTATATATATAAATCAAAAATTTCCGGAAGGCAAGCAGACTATGATCAAATGACTGTTTGATCTCCGTCTAGCGCCAAATTAATTAATTATTCTAAATCTCTCTTAACCATCTAATTAACCTTTCTATTAATCTTCATCTAATCTTCGACTGGTTTGAACACTGTTCAACACCTCCATTATTGATGTCATCGGAAAGGTCAACTGGGTCTTGACCATAAATCCATAATTTAATGAGAAATTAAATGCTTGTTGGAGAAAAAAATGGTTACCGTGAAGGAGAGCGGAGAGGCTGCCGGCCGCCATGAAATCCGACACGAGGAGCTTTTCGTCTTTGGAGAAGTAGAAGGCCCGAAGCGGCACCACATTCTCATGCTTCACCTTCCCCAGCACGCCCAGCTGGGCCTCGAAATCCTTCTTGGACACCACCACGTCCTTCAGCCGCTTCACCACCACCGTCGTGCCTTCTTCCAGCACCGCCTTGTACGACGTCCCAACGCTGCCCTTCCCCAGCACCTCCGCGGACGCCCTCAGCAGATCCTCCAGGTCGAAGCTGTAGACCCCGTCTTCGAAAAAGACCAGCTTGTTCCTCTCCGCGTCCATCGACCCGCCCGTCACGTCGTCCTTGCTGGACGACGTGCCCGCCTCCACCACCGCGGATCTCGCCGCTGCCGCCACCGGCTTGGGCGCCTTCGGGGTCTGCCGCTCCCGCCGCCTCCGCAGGAAGAGGAATAGGCAGAGCAGGAGGAGCAGTAAGATCGCTGCGCAGCCGACCGCAATCGCGATGATGACCCCCGTGGACAGCTTCCTCGACTTCCTCCTCACGAAGCCAGACGGATTCGACGGGGAGGGGGCCGGGGATGGGAAGAATGGGCTGCACGAGTTGGCTAACGGCTCGCCGCAGAGTTTTACGTTGCCGGCGAATGAAGATGGAGGGAACCTGGCGAGGCTGGCGGGGATGGATCCGTTCAAGTCGTTGTTGGCGACGCTGAAATCTAGCAAGCTCGGGGGATCGATGCTCGGCAGATTCCCAGAGAAGCTATTGTTCTGCAGAAACAGCCCAGTCAGCTTGGTCAAATTGTTGACCGCGAAGGGGATGGGGCCTGAGAAGTTGTTGGCGGAGAGATCGAGCCTGGTGAGCCTGGGGAGCTTGGTCAAGCTAGGAGGGAACCCGCCAGAGAGCTGGTTGGACTGTAGGTAGATATTCCTGGCGGAAGTGAGGTTGGCGAAGTCAGAGGGGATCTGGCCGGTGAGCCTGTTGGATCGGAGGCTGAGCACGCGGAGCTGAGAGAGCCGGCCGAGGGTGTCGCTCGGGATCTGACCCACGAGGCCGACTCCGGGAAGGCGGAGGGCGTAGACGAAGGATTCGGTGGGGTCGCACTCGACGCCGACCCAGTCGCAGGCGGAGTCGTTGGCGCTCCATTTGAGACGCGACGCGTGCGGGACTCGGGAGAGGAACGCGAGCAGCGCTTGCCTGTCCTGCGTGGGCTCCGATTGGACCAGCGCGCCCATCAGCGAACACAGCAGGACGAAGGCGGTGCTCAAGAGCGACGCCATTGCCGTCGGTCAGCAGCGGAAGGAGGAGAGTGTTGGAGTGGAAATCATAGAGGAGGAGGAGAATGTTGTAAGCGACGATGATGCGGCGTGGAGTGATGAGGGAGAGGAACGTGAAGAGAGAGAAGAAAGAAAGGTGAGAAAGCAACAATGGAGATGGACTTGTCGGGTCGGGTCGGGCCGGCCTCTTCTTTCTTTCCGCTCTGTCAAATGCTGCTCAAACGCACGGCTCGCTCTTGTACTCACTTTATTTCATGCTTTGCTACTTTGAGGGATAAAACCAAAAAAAGTGGTCGTCCGTCTCAAAAAAAAAATTTTATTATACTGATTTTTTAAAATAAAATTTATTATTCTATTTATAAATTAATGTTGGTAAAAAATTTTAATATATGTGTGAAAATTACGTTATTTAGTTATTAAACTAAATAATATTATTTTGTACACTTTAAGAAAACTATGTTTTTTTATACTCAAATCATACATAATTCTCGACATATTTAATAAGATCAATTATATTTAATAAATTAAATAAACTGATCTTAAGGATCATTCAAAATCAGTCCGATTTTTTTTTCAGCTAACTATTTTTATAAATTGTTGTAGTTCGAACCGCAATTGAATTTTTTGTTTTAATTTATATCCATTAAATCATGAAATACAATCAATTGATAAATAAAAATATGAAAAAATATAAAAATAGGATAAAAGTATTGATTAAAAATTAGGAAATATGAATAATTTAATTTATAACAGCGTACTTTTGAAACAGTATTTATATGTTATCACAGAAAAAATTTACAGGGTAAAATTACAAATTATTTATTTGCAAAGCGGCATAAAATCATGGATTTATTTTTGGAAATGTGAAAATCGATAGGTAAAGTGTCACACCACATATCCTATTTTTTTAGTTTTCTCTCTGAAAATTATATGACTGTATCATTTTATATTGTTTTCTCTTCTTAATATCTTCATATTTAATATATAAAAATTAATTACAAATTATCCGCAGGTAATAAAAATAATTCAAATTTTTTAAATAGAAATTCTTAAGGAATCCTTGCAACATACATTTGAGATCTACTTGTTATAAACACGGTTCTAAATGGAGTCTGTCTAGACATTTAGGTGGTCGATTAGTTGTTAAACGGTGTCAAATGTCCCGCCTAGCGCCTAACCGATTAATTATTTTAAATTATTTAATTAAAAATATATTTATTTTTAATTATTTGTTATTAAATAAATTATTAATACATATAACTTCCCGTAACCGTCCGATTAATCCTTCCAATTAATCTCAACTTAACCGACTAGTCGCTAGACGTTAGATCTACCGTTTAGCGTTTTTTATAATACTGGTTATAAGTTTGACTTATAGTCATACAATTATTTAATTATACTTATATGGTTAAATAATTTTTTAATATAACAAGTAATCTTATTATAAATAACAAAAAAATTATTTGCTTGACCTTGTGATGCATATTATATTTTTTATAAACAATTTAATATATATTTGCTTGATTTGAATATCTAAGTAAATAATAATTAATTAGGTTAAATCTTAAACAGCCTATGAGCATATTAAAAAGCTAACAATGAGTTTCTCTGATTTATGAAAATAAATTTATTAATTTTTATATATTTCAATCAAATATTAACTTAACTTTTTTCAAAAAAAGAAATACCTATTATATATGATAAAATAAGTACATAACATTTTTATTATTATAATAAAAAATAATATTAACATAATCAAATAACTATGAAATAGAATATATAACTACATAAAAAATTATATATAATATGATTATTGCAGAAAAAAATATAATCGTTTAGAAAAAAAGAAAAGAAAAGATTAGGATGAAGACTACCTCCAAGGTAAAAGTCAGTGTGAAGATTAAGGTGAAATGTCGTGGTTACCAGATTTGGGTGAGTGGGAGTGGTTGGAAGGTTTGTGTATGGATTAAGGAAAAGATTTCCGTACGAGAAAGTTTCATTAGAATTTGAAATTTGAATGATATGATGTTTGTTGCATGGAGTGGTGATGATCTTAGGTTGTGTTGAAAAATTACAAGGAAAGAAAAATATGAGAAAAAATAAATTTCTCTTGTGAAAATTTTTGTAGAAAATGTTAAAATATTTTTTAAATTAAACAAATTTTTCTTCAAATTTTTCATCTAACTTTTCATTTAATTTTTCATCTCCAATTTTCCTTATACCTAACAATGGATTCCGTGTCGTTTTCCCTCAAATTTTTTTTTTCTCAAATTTTCCCTAAACCAAACACAACCTTAAAGTTAAGGAAAAAAATACATAAATTTGAATAAGTGTGTCGTCGTCCTAGCTGGAACGAAAGAAACATGTCACTAAGTAGCAGCATGAGTGCTGGCTGGTGACCTGTGGAAGACTAATTTGGTTGATTGAATTTCAAATTTGAACACTCCGGAGCCTTGAACAATTTTTTAGTTTACTCGTAGGTTAGCACATAATTGCACAACGTAACTGCTGTTTGATACCGTGTCAATGTCTTTGTTGAATAGAACGTCAAACTGGCATTATTCATGAAAACCCAAACGGAAACTTGCGCTTAATGAAACACAAAAACCATTTATATTTAAGAAGTTGCCGGTTTGACATCGCGGTTCAATTAGAAAATTTTCACATTATGGATTTTATGAAACACGAACGTTTTGCTCTTCTTCCTATTCCGTTCCGTCCTCCAACATCGTCATTTCCTCAATTCATTCGTTGATCTACAAGCGTAGAAGTTCGTTGATTCTATCCTGAGTGTCTGCCTTCGGTCATGCGTTCGAAGTCCTTGACGATTGTCGCTTCATTCCGTCAAATTTTCACCTATTATATCACCCCCTCACGGTATCCACCACGCACTGTCATTGTCTTCAATAAGTCTCATATTGTTCCTCCCTTGCGGTTTGAGATTTGTTGAATTTATATTGAGGTAGGGTTTTAGGGATGAGAAGTTCATCTGATGCGGGTTATGAAGATGAACATCCATTACAATAGTCGAAAGATGATTAAGGTCATGTACCAGACACTAATTTATTTGGATCATCAAAAGTTACTCAGACAACTCAAATTTATATTCCACTAAGAAGATCAAAACGTTCGAAGCGGAGATCCTTTTTTGTTTTTACTTTATAAAATAATTCTAATGTCACTGAATTTGCAAATCTTTACTCTGTTTTGGTTGTTTGAAATTTATATTATGGATGATATGATGTTACTGTCATGTTATAAGGAGATTGTTGGATAATTGTTTAAGTTGAAAAGAATGCAGCGGATTTTTTATGTTCATGCATGTGAGATTGTAGACAAACTGCTTATTTTATAAAACTGTTCTAAGAAAATTATAGTTTCAAATCGCTGATATGAATCAGAAAACTTGTGCTCATCTTGAAATAGAGGTGTTGGCTTGATGGTCAGAGTGTTGTCTAATAATCTCATGTCTCAAATTCAAACTCTTGTAGTATCACACGAGCATGTATATATTTGAAATGTGCACGAGATCATCTGCAACAAGTCTACCTCCACATTAAGATGGAGAAATATGTGACCTCCAACTAAAATCCCAGTTTCAAACCAATGACTTCTGTATCCGTGTCAATGTTGTGGCCAAATAGGTGAATGGATGAGTTAGAACGCAATAAAATCTTATTCAAAAATGATAACTTAAATTTGATATGTAGCATTAAATTTGGAATATCATCTTTTTGGGAAAGGTTTTGAATTACAAACAAAGTATGGTAGCTATTTTCAATCTCACCATCGTTAAATTTATTCTCATACTTATTGTTTTTATGTATATTTATTATATATTTAACACGCATACTCATTTCGTATTCCGATAAACACTTCAACTCGTATCTTCTTAAATGGTAGTAACTTGATGGATTAACAAGCTCCAAAGGTGCTTTAATATGATCTCTCATCCTCTCGTCATGATTGATTAAATCGGATCTTCAAACTAGTTCTTCCAAGTCAGTATGTATTTCTCTTATTGAATTGGGTTTGACTTCTTTTGTATGACTTGTTTTTTTCATAAAGAAAATTAAACTAATACCTAATATTTATAAATTTCTATATGTAATTAAATCTCATTGATATCAGGTTCTATCTTATAATTTTATTTAAATTTGATATAGCTTTGTCAGTTGTTTTCTATTAAAATCTTAAAATCAAATATTATTCATCAAGTGATAATTGATCTCCATCATGCCACCAAACATAATAAAATCCACGGAACCAATTTAAAAGTTGTTTTAAACTATAAAAGTTTCTTTAATTATAGTACTAATTATACGAACATACAGGACTGTCAAAAAGATGCGCGAAAAATGGAATAATTTGTTAAATCAAGTTTAAAGTTAAACTCCTAAATTAATATTAGTATAAAAATTACACTCATGTTCTATAACTTCATTGTTTTGAGATCAAATCAAATAAA
The DNA here is from genome assembly GCA_002312845.1 of Kalanchoe fedtschenkoi. NCBI lineage: Eukaryota > Viridiplantae > Streptophyta > Magnoliopsida > Saxifragales > Crassulaceae > Kalanchoe > Kalanchoe fedtschenkoi. The sequence continues at coordinate 1,039,122 of NQLW01000031.1, read as the reverse complement.
AACGTTTAATTCATACAAATAAAATAGCTTTTTTAATACGCAATCAATCTTAATAATCTGCAACAAATAGAATAAAATTATTAAATTAGTTATATTTGATAAATCAAATTCAATTAATTCTAAAAAATAATTTTATTAATTTGGCATTTTTTCCCTTTCACCTACCAACCCAGCAGACAAAAAGGCCCGATCTGTTTGGGCTTTATATAACATTTGAGTTGGGTTGGGCCTGTCAATCAGGCTCGTGGATGTGCGCTAAGTCCAACATTAAGCAGCAGATGGAGACTTGTTTAATAATTCATGGAACGTTCTATCTCTCTGGCAACCCAACGTTTCATAATCGAAATGGATGGCCTGGATGCAGTGCACTTAAATCTAAGGGAAAAAATTTAAATGATTATTAATTAGTATCATTTTTTCAATTATGATATCATAAATAAAAAATTTAGAAAAATTATTGTTGCATTTTTAAAGTAATATTACAATCAAGATTATTAGATCGTTGCGTTAAAATTGCATTGTTTGTCATCAAGTTAAATTGTACCGTATTCTCAACATCAAACAAAACAATGTTTCATACTAAATCAATCATAATTCTCAATAATTTTAATAAGTTAAATTGTATGCAATAAATCAAATCAAATTGATTGTCAATAATATTTTAATTAAGTTTTGACATAGAATTATAAATAGATTTTCACAACTGTGAATTAAATGTCTTCAGAGCGATTCGAAACCATAACACTTTAGAATCCTTTATTTGGTTTAGAAAAAATTAGGGATGAAAAACTAAATGAAAAATATAAAATAAAATTTATTAAATTAAAAATTATTTTAATACTTTCTCTGAAATTTTTCACATCTAACCAAAATTTCATATATATATATATATTATTTTTCCAAATTTCACATCACATCTAACATCTTTTTAAAATTCTTCCGAAATTTATCAAACACGAAATAGAGGCCAATAAGTTTACGTGTGATGACATGGAAGCTTAAGAACAATCAGTGAATCAAATTCAAAAAAACACGGGTGGACCACACGATGCTCGACCGATAATGGTCCAGTGCCACGCTGTTCATATTAGATCCGCTCAGGCCTGACGTATATTCAGACCTCATTGCAAAATTAGCCTGTCAATATTGGCTTTTACCCGAAATTTCAACCCTCAATTGGACCCACCCACCAACTACGAACCATCAAACCGATCTGCTACCTCTATTATCAGACCGGTCTTTTAGTTGAAACCGGTCCAATCGAAAATTTTGAATGAATGTGATGTTCACAAGAGTAAATGATATTTTCAGTGAAAATGCCTCATTGGAAAATTCGTAACATATATTTTTCTTAATTATTTAAAAAAATTATTAATTTTTGTATGTCGTTTAAAAGTTTCAGTACAAAATTAATTCACAACGATTTTGAAAAGTTAGTAATATCAATATCTTTATCCTCTTATAAAATTAACTAATATATGCATCTAGTCAGCTATTTTTCTATAATAACAAATTTTTACATTATATTTAAAAAATGTTTAGTAGGAGCTCAATTTATTTGGCGAATATAAAGAAGACTGATTTATATTTAGTTATTGAAACGTGATTTAAAATTTTAGATTTTTGAATCACGGTGGGGTATAATTTGATTGAGCCAATCCATACTCCAGGTATCATCAGAGTCCAGAGTCGATGGTTCAATGTGAGACATGTTCTTGATATCCTAAGCATGTGTTGGAGGCTAATGACATGAATAGAGACACCTCAAGTTTGAGAGAAGCGTGAGTATATGGGAAGCGTTAGCTGGCTAGATTGGTTCGCAACAATACTAATGAGATACTGAATTGGAGAAAATTGTGGAATCTGAACCGAAAAAAAATGGAGGAAAGACGTGAAAAAAAAAATCTACATAGAAGACACTTCATAATGACCCAAAACAAGACCTTGCCAAATAATAATCCCCAAATCAATCATGCTCATGTCTAAGTATGTCTTGACCTTTGAATATTAAGGTTGCAATTTCATTTATGGAAAATCAAAGAAAAAGGTAGATATATTTCGAGAATAAAAAGATAATTTATGAAAATTAGTTATATTAGATTTTTATTTTTTATTTTTCATTCCAAAGTATAGTAAAAAAATAAATGAAATGCATAGAGATTTTAACTTCCTTTACTTTTTTAATTTTCTCTAGATAAAAAAGCCTTAAAGTATTGTTATTGGAAAATGACGGAAATTTATTTTAATTAGATTGCATTTTCTCAATTTCTGATATTTTTCTGTAATTTAATTTGAAACCCGGTTCGGTTAGAAGTTTTGGGGCTCAACCAATCAAACCGAATCCCGGAGCGAGACAGGTCAGCAGCAGAGAGGCTTTGAACCTTTGGTTGCATTATCAGCAAAACGACACCGGATGGCGATTGATCCAGGAATGAATGAGCTCGAAATCAATCAAAGCGAAAACTACTAGCGTGGACTGGATGAGCCTCCCTCCACATGAGGCTTTTGTGTGGCTCTCCTTCATTGTTTTCCACGAAAATCGCCCAGCTATATCTTCAACGCACTCTCTCTTAAATCTCCCTGCATTACATGACCCTTCACTCTCCACTTCTTGCTCACTCGCCGCCGAAGGTTTGATCTTTCTTCGATGGCGTCTATATCCAGATTCGTTGCTAGTGACTGCAAGCTCCGGGCTCCCGATGCGGTGCAGAGGCGAGGACTTTACTTGCCGGCAAGGGCCCATTTGCGTATGTCTAGGATTCTGCTTTGTTAGTTAGTTTGATGAAATGGGGTTTGAGTTTTGGTCCTGATTGTGAAATTACTTGATTTTTTCACTGTGGTTTGGCTTCAGGTTTGAGTGATGAGCTGGTATCTAATGAGAAAGTTAGAGCTTTGTCCATCCATGGCAAATCACAGACACCAATCGCTGCATTATCTGCTCCTTCTTTGCTTCAGAATTCGAGGTATACTATGATTGTGTTTCTGATGGCTCTTGAGAAACTGAAAGCATTTCAATAAGACTGTTACTTCAGTTTCAGTTTGGTAGGTTGAAGCATATGCTGCACGGATATGTGGACGGGGTGAAATTAGAACTGTTACTTGTTACTTGAGAAATTCATAAATAATTTTATGAGAAATTCATAAATAATTTTATGAGAAAAAATGAGATAGGAATATTATAGTTCTTATATACAGACATCCAACAAAGATATCCAAACAAAATTTTAAGGTTCTTCAAACATACAGCTAGTATTTTTAAGCTGCTAAAGTTATAGATAGGAAACTTTTTTATGTTTCTGGAGTATACATTCTAGAAATGGATATGGGGTACGGCACTCTCTCGGAGTTTCTATGCAACATAGGTTGAAGCCATGATGACTTTTGTTGTTGTTTAAATATTTTCAGTAGGGAAGGTGTTCGTGTCTTCGATTCTGAAGTGAAATCTGTTGATATTGTTTCTACTTTCTATGTGCTTTAGATTTGATGATCTTTGATATCTAATGAATGGAGTTGAACACTGAGACCAGGAGGATCAATATTTTCTTGGACTCGCTTGCATGATTTTTTTTATTCCCTTTCACTGAATTGCTTGATTTCATCCCAGACTTGATCTTCGTCATGTGTTCGGGTTTTTGATTGTTCGGATAATCGGATGATTTTCATGCATGTATTGCACCTGCACCTGCTGGATGTCAAGTAAAAGGTGCAATTTTGTATTTAGGGCCCCACAATTTCTGTGCAAAGCAACAGCTGATGCAACTGGAAATGTTCCCGATGCACCTTCTGCTGGGATGAGCCAGTATGAGAGAATCATCGAAACGCTGACGACCCTTTTCCCTGTGTGGGTGGGTATCCGATAAACTCACTCACTCACTCACTCCTGCTTGTATCTTTTGTCAATATGGATTTTTTACGAGTACCTCCTGGACGATTTTTTTCTGGTTCCGCAGGTCATAATAGGCACAATAATCGGCATATACAAACCTTCAGCTGTAAGTCTAGCCTGCACGTCTTAATACTATCACGCCTATGTTCTGTATTTCATGTTAATGTACTTAATCTTTTGTTGCTCTTACAACAGGTAACCTGGCTAGAAACTGATCTGTTCACCGTCGGTTTGGGTTTCCTTATGCTGTCGATGGGACTGACGCTGACATTCGAGGACTTCAGACGTTGTCTTAGGAATCCTTGGACTGTGAGAAGCCATTATTTTATTTTTCATTTGAATGCCAATAATGGAAAACGGAAATAGCAAAATAAATGACGTAATCGGCATTTATAAGCCATCTATGTTTCAGGTGGGTGTGGGATTCCTTGCTCAATACTTGATCAAACCATTCCTTGGATTCTTAATCGCAATGGTATGTCTTTATTAGTGTCAAAAAATGGTTTTTAGTTATTGATATTAATTATAAATCTTCTATTCTGTTAAGTTCAGCACCTTTTTGTGTCGCAGTAATTCTAAGTTTGGTTAAGTATAGTTTAGTTCAATTGAACTCATTTTGAGCGGAAAAGAACACCTATTTCTACCAAATACGTGGACTCTGAGTTGATAAAATCATGGTGTCCCACTGTCCTTGCTTGTGATTCATTGAGAGTAATTGTCACAGCACTTATGTATTTAGGTCATAATTATGTTGGCTAACCGCATTCTCCATTGTTTCCAGTACCTAAAACTCTCTGCGCCACTTGCAACTGGTCTGATTCTGGTTTCTTGTTGCCCTGGAGGTCAGGCATCAAACGTGGCTACATACATATCTAAGGGCAATGTCGCGCTATCTGTCCTAATGACAACGTGAGCGCAATTTACATAGCTATTGGCAATGTCGCACTATCTGTTCTAACTAGTGTCTCAACTGCCCGGTCCTGCTTATTGCATTGATGCAGTAGCTTATTTGGAGGTATACATGTTGTATCTAATTCATTTTGGAATTTGCATTAGGTGCTCAACTATCGGGGCTATCATTATGACTCCTCTTTTGACCAAACTTCTGGCCGGTCAGCTTGTTCCAGTTGATGCTGCTGTAAGTTCGCCGATCTCTCTACTTGTCAGCAATTATTTTGTCGTACATTTTTTCAGTTATGCTGCTTTTCTGCTAAACGGATCCTGAACGGTCCTGGCCTAAGGAGTTACCAACCTAAACAAGTCGCACATTTTGTTTTGTACATATAAATGAAGGATTCTAATCCAGAGCTGCAAAGCAAGGATACAGTCAGGTTGGTAGTGACACGTAAAACATGGGTGGTTTTACGTAAAAAAAAAGATGGTTTTATTTGGGTGAGACACATGTTAGTCGAAGATTGGTTAATAAAACTTCAAACTACGTCGTTTTACCGCCGCCGCCGCAAATTGTTTGGCTGGTTGGGATAAAAATCCTAAATGAATCTGGCAACCACACGACTCCACATGCTGTCGAATGTGGTAATTATGAATCTTGGAAGGTGTTTTCATCCATTGTAAATGTGATGCAAACAATCTGCGGCTTCTTGAAGTTCCCCCCCCTTCAAACGGTATCATGCAAGTCATGCCCGCCACTTTTTCTCTAATGTCCCAATGAATCTACGAAATATGAATGTCATCTCTGAACTGAACTTATTGGCTTAGTTTTATCAGAGCTTTCTCTACCTCCTTTAAAATTTCTAGATAGTTTGTCCGGCAGTTGGAGTTGTCGTTTCCTAGTTTCGTTGGTCTTATTGATATATTTTGTACCTTTTTTCTTCTGCGCAGGGGCTTGCCCTGAGCACATTTCAGGTTGTTTTGGTACCGACAGTTCTTGGAGGTGATCTAAATCTTCGCAACGTGGTTTTTCTGGTCGGAGGTTACTATGATTGTATGCCTGATAATTACTCTATGTTGCAGTGCTGGCAAATGAGTTCTTCCCCAAATTTACTGCCAAGATAATCACTGTAACTCCACTGATCGGAGTTATTCTTACTACTTTACTTTGTGCCAGTCCTGTAAGTTCCACTCAATTCTTGCCTTCTCTCTTGTTTTATTTATCAATCAAGGAAGAAACTAACTGTGGGTTTTGTCTCTAAAGATTGGTCAAGTAGCGGACGTTTTAAAAACTCAAGGCACGCAGCTGCTACTACCTGTGGCTCTACTGCATGGCGCCGCATTCGCTATCGGGTACTGGATGTCGAGATTGTGGTTTGGAGAGTCCACCTCTCGCACAATATCCATAGAGTGTGGAATGCAGGTAACACCCAAGGCTTGACATTTGACAGTGTCTACAGCTCCACTGAAATGCCTCACACTGCACACATTTGAAATCTGAACCCCGCTCTTCTTCTCTCTTACTTGCACAGAGCTCGGCGCTGGGATTTTTACTAGCGCAGAAGCATTTCACCAACCCGCTGGTTGCCGTACCTTCTGCAGTGAGCGTTGTGTGTATGGCGGTAAGTCTTCTTAACACTTGTCATCTTCTCTTGTCTATGCTCGGGTGTCATACAGTACACTGATCATGTAATTTCTCGGCGGCAGCTTGGTGGCAGCGCTTTAGCTGTGTTCTGGAGGAACAGGCCGATCCCTGCGGACGACAAGGATGACTTCAAGGAGTAGAGACTTTTTTGCTGGGTGAGTGTTATAGTGTAGTCTAGAATATTGCCAAATGTAAGCTCTCTTGTGTGTTTGGGGACAAGTACTAGGAATCTAGTACTGTATAATCATCCTTGTTGGATGAAAGCAAAGTCACACACATTTCAGATTGTATCCTTCCTCATCATCCCTCAGAGCTGAGCTTATTATTAGACCGCATTCCGTTAAAACAAACTTAAAAAAAAACAATGTTTGTGTGATATGAGATTTGTGTCATGTCGAAGTATCGTCGTCATAAATTTTAATTTCACAATTTTTTCATACATAATTAAATTTTTATAACTTTTCATTAAGAGTTTTATGAGTTGGTAATTGTTATATATAAAATATTAAAAGTTGGTAGAGTGACAATTGATTATTTTAAATATTTAATATATTTCAATTACCGCATTTTAGAATTTAAAATGTGTAGTTATCACATTTCAAAATTTTAAAGTGTCGTAATTTATTTTTCCACAAATACTTCATGCAAATGAAGTCCTCTTTCCACATAGCGCTTTAAATTCTAACACAAAATTTGCTTTCAAGCTTCAGTAGAGATGAACTTAAAGATGGTAGAGCTCCAGGTGGATCCTGGATGAAGCAGTAGGCCACAAACACCTATCTGAACTCTCTGAAAAAAATGACAAAAATGGGACTTGACATAAGAAAAAGGATGAAACACCAGCAGAGAGATGGATGAGAGGTGAAGGTAGCTCTCTACTGTCTATAGGCTTGTACTCTAGCTGCCTGGCCTGACTCTTTTTGTTCTCAAAGACTTACTTGGTTTTGGTGCCAAAATCCAGAATTCAATTCTGATATGGGCAAAAGCACAATGTGCAGTGAAGCATCAAGAAATGGGATTGGGATAGGAAGAGAATCACCACTCCACCCAACCCACAATTGTTCCTTCATTTTGCAGGGCAGGACCCTACAACAACCCCAACTTACTTATTGAAGAAGACTGGTCTTTTTACTATTTTGGTGTCTCAAACCTTTTGAAATCCCCATATTTACTAGTTTGATTTATAATTATTAAAATATTTTATTTTATAAATTCATATATTTACTAATTTTTATTCATTAAAATGGTTATATGTGAAATTGATGAATATAGTAGTTGATTTGATGAATATGTATGTGGATTTGATGAATATATGTATATATCTGATGAATACTAATGTCAATCTGATGAAGAATTGAGAAAAAGAAAAGAAAAACAATAAGCACACCCCTATGTACATATATTCATCAATTTCATATATGTATTCATCAATTTTATATACACATTCAACAATTCAATACATATATTCATCAATTTTATACACACATTCATCAATTTAATACTTATATTCATAAATTCCATACACGTATTCATCACTTTCGTAAACACATTCATCAATTTCATATATACATTCATCAAATTTAGCCACACACCAATTTCATACACATATTTATCAATTTTATACACACATTCATCAATTTCATACACACAATCATTGATTTCATACAATATTCATCAATTCATACATACGTTCATAAATTTCACACATTCACCATTTCACACATGCATTCATCAATTTCATACATAAATTCATCAATTTGATATACATATTCATCAATTTGATAAATAAATAGATATATATCAATTTAATACATATGTCAATAATTTAATTCATATATTCATCAACTTGATATAAATATTCACAAATTCGATACATATATTCACCAATTGAATACATAAATTAATCAATTTGATACATATGTCAATCTGATGAATATTCATCAGATTCGCAACTATATTAATCAATTTTACATAAAACTATTTTAATGGATAAAATTTAGAAAATATATGAATTTATATAGTTTTTTTGTTTATAAATTAAAATTATTTTTTAATTTTTTTTTGGATTTTTTAATTTGTTAATGTTGTTTGATGAGGGATAACAAAACGACCTCGTTTTGAATCGCAACCTTAAAACGATGTCATTTTGGAGCGAGTACATTCATCTAGTTTGGTGCTCTCGGTGTATCCAAGAGTGATTGGTAATTATATTAGATTCTTAATATATGGTTAAGGTTGACATGTGCCTCAAATTAAAATTTGAGCATAGATTAATTGTTTGATCACGAGAAATTAATTATCTATTTCTATGACTATGTGTTTGTTATATGTAGTTGTAAATTCAAATCCCATGAGAGTTTGACCTTATAGTTTCATGAAATAACTTAACAACTTGGAAACAAAGTTTGCAATCATTCTTGGGTGCTCCGATAATAGGTACTCTTGTTTTTTATTTTCTGCCTCAACTGATGAATATAGAAGCACAACTGATGAATATTCAATTCATAAGTTGCACTTATATATTCACTAGTTGTTCTTTTCTGCAAATATTGAAGCACAAATCATATGATGAATATAACAGGTCATCTGTTGAATATAACATGTCAACAGATTCATCAGTTGTGCTTATATATATAACTGATGAATATTCATCAGTTATGCTTCTATATTCATTAGTTGTTTTGGTCAACTAATGAATATAGCAGATCAACTGATGAATATTCATCAATTGTGCTTCTATACTCATCAGTTATTTTGACCGAGTGCGGTGTATTTAATGTGTAACACGTAAAAAGACGTCGTTTTCTTCAAAAACAAAACGAAGTCGCAAACGGAAACACTTACTCTCGGAGCACCCAAGAATTAGCGAAAAGTTTGACCTCTCTGTTTCTACTGTTCACATTAGATTAGACTTGCTTAATCTTAATGAGCCGAAGTATTACATGACACAATGTTGTTTTCGTGCGAGATGATCCATTTAGATGGACGCTCGTGATATACCCGAAAATTTACAAATCAATATACTAGAGTTAAATTTTTTACTTTAAAAATAGAATTAATAATACTTTGAAAATAGAATATATTATTTATTCCATTACCATCAATTTTAATCCATTCATTTAACTAATTTTGAAATGAATAAATTCTACAGTGTGTAGATAAATGTAACATAGTAAAAATGAAATTAAAAAAAAAAGTGTGCTGAGGAAGGTTCCTGGGAAGACCGACCAGCTGCAACAACATTAAATTCCCGAGAGAGACGACGACGCACAGATATTGTCTGAAAAGTCACTCCTTCCATTTTGTTCCTTCCTTCCTCAGCTCGCTCAGCTCACTCCTTCCGTCGTCTGAAATCAATGGCGCACCCCGCCACCTGGGAGGCCGATAAGATGTACGTCTACGCGCCATTGCTGCTTCCATTCTCATTGAAAACTTGCTTTTTTTTTTCCGCTTCCGTTTTTGTTTTGGCTCTAGGGTTTTGATCGCCCTTTCGTGCGCGGACTCTTCGTTTTTCGAACGCGTACGGACATAGCTGCTTTTGAACATACACATGTACCGACGTTGTTGGTCGTCTGGCTTCTCCATGCTCTTCTCTTTCTTAGATGATTTTCTGGCTTCGGGTTTCGAATGGCGTTGTGGTGAAAATTCGTCTCGTTTTACTCAACCTCGTCTCTCAAAGGCGATCTTGTTTGAATAAGGAAGAAATATAACGTTTGAACTCGGTGGTTGTTGAGGAGCTTTGGGTTTTTAGTTTGGCTTTAGTAGCAACCAGAGACTTTTTCGTAGCTGCGTTTTTCTCATCGCTCTTGTGCTTCATACCTGATTCAAGTGGTGTTATGCTTGCTTGCTTGCTCCATGCCTGGTTCAACGGATTTTGTTTGGTTGAGCCGTGTATTTTTGTCTGCTTGTGTTGAAACAACAGGTTAGATGTCTACATATATGACTATTTGTTGAAAAGGAAGTTACAAGTTTCCGCCAAAGCCTTCGTCGAGGAAGCTAGAGTTTCTACAGACCCTGTTGGTGAGTTTTGGTTAGCCTGTGGTGGTTTCTACGTTTTTGAACTTTTGATTAATATTTTGATGACTTGCTAACTCTGTTCTCCAGCCATTGACGCACCTGGTGGTTTTCTGTTGGAGTGGTGGTCGGTCTTTTGGGATATTTTCATTGCCAGGACAAACGAGAAGCGTTCGGAAGTTGCTGCTTCTTACGTCGAGGTGTGGTAGAAGACTGTTTTCAGCGGCATCTTGTATTTAAAAATTTTGTGATATTCTGATGTTTTAATTGTTGAGTCTGTGAAATATAGCTGTGATGGGATGCATGCTGGGTGTTTCTGTCTTGCATGCCAGTGTGGTGTTTCCGGCTTAAAAGTAACTGACGGTTTTGTAACATATGTAAACAGTCTGTTGATATCAGCTTACTCGTATTAGCTTGTTGCTTGATTTGTTTGGCTCGCTAACAGACCCAAATGATCAAGGCTCGAGAGCTGCAGCAGCAGCAGCAACATCCTCATCAGAAGACTCAAGCTCAGCAACAGGGTAATCAACTTCAGATGCAACTTCTATTGCAAAGGCACGCTCAGCAGCAACAGCAGCGTCATCAGAGAGACGGAACTTCACATACCGGCATGAATCCTGTCAGTTTTCTGGATTCTCTTAGAAGGCAGCCATCCGGAGCTGCAAGTGTGCTCACCTCAAAGATTAACGAAAATGGATTTGGGGATCCACTTCGGAGGGGTAGCATGGATAATAAAAGTGTAAGAGAGTTGTTCATCCTGCTTTTTTTGATCGGATATCTTATCTTCGTCTTAGATCACCTCTATAACTTGCTGCAGAGATTGGACGAAACCAGGGGTCAGTCACCAGATCCGAAGCATGTCTCTAGCTTAAAATTGGATGCTACAGGAGTCCAAGCACAGAGGTAATGCTCATTTGGTCAACAAACCATGCATTTGATCCTACATCAACTTGTTGTTACCGGGCACCTTTTCTTATTTTTTTTGGTTTAATGCGCACAAACCATGAATGGAATCAGCGGAGGAAATCTGCAGCGTGTTCAGAACCGAAATCCTCCCCTCCCCTTGCTTGGGCAGGTAACCTTGTATTTTTAGTATCACTTATGTTTGGCATTCAAAAGTATCATTACTATCTGACATATTGCATACAGGCCATGAAGAGCAAAATGTCTTCAGTTCCCGACACCAGAAACATTGTGGATGGTCAAGAAGGGTCTTTGCTTGGTGCTCATGGTATTGAGCTCTGTAATCCTGGCATCTATAACATTCATCTTTGTGTTGGAAAAACTTTAATGACCAATAAATAAGGTTTCTGATTTTAAATTGGAAATCATTTTTTTTTGTAAATTTTTTTATTAAAATAATATTACAACCCACATGCGTGATGACTAATTGTGGTCGGGTGTACGTTCTGTAATTTTATATTAATAAAAAATTTAAGAAAAAGTACACTGGTATCTACCTTAATTATGAAATAGATTCCAGAAGAAAAGTGATGCCCACCTTACTGTTCTTACATTTTTTGATTTCAAAAGTCTGAATCAAACATTTTTCCTCACATTATATTAAGAGCTTTAAGGTATTCCGCATAAAGTGTCTCGTGTTCATTCTGTTACAGGATCAAACCAAGGTGGAAACAGTCTGACTCTCAATGGTTGGCCGCTAACGGTGAGTCAATGAACCAATATTGTATCTGACATCGAAGAGTATTTTTTATTATTGTAACTGTGGCTGGGAGTTCATGTCTGATGGATGTAAAAGCTTTATCGCCTGATAGATTGGAAGAAGAGAATGAAATTCATCGCGACTAAAAAACAAATGACCGATCATCTAATTATCCGTACCAATGTAATTGATTATACATGATTTTTTTTTTCTTATGTAGGGGTTAGATCAGCTTAGGTCTGGTCTCCAGCAGCAGAAGTCCGGACCTGCCTACCAGTTGTATTTGCAGCAGCAACTTCTGCTCCAGGCACAGCAAAACATGATTGTGCCGGCAGCTGCTGGTCTCGAAAACAGGAAAATGACAACGTTTCTGAATGGTAAAAATGCTGGTGTTGGGAGGGATGGCCACCTGAGTTTTATCGGAAATGCAATCTCCAATGCTGGATCACCGATGCAAGCTTCCGACGCTGACCTGCTTAACAAGGTGACCGTGCTTCTATGAGCATGATTTAAACTGCCGTCTATGTTTGATTGTGAGTAATGATGTGCCGAATTTCTGTTTGCTGGGATTGTCTTACCAGACAATGCAGTCCAGTCAGTTGCAGCAACTTTATATGCAACATCAACTCTCAGCTCAGCAGCCTCGTAACACAGACCCGAACAGCAACCCCATCGAGACAATAGTTGGTAGCAGTCTCAGCGATGCATGCTTGGCTAGTAATTCACAGAGAATTAATCAGGTATTGACTTTTTCCTATTAAGAAGTAAAACTAGTAGGACTGTTCTTTGGTTTGATTTTGAACCGTACCGAATCCAAACATAATTGTATTATTCGATTTTGTATTTTCAAAACCAAAAACCGAACCAATTTACAACGATTCGGTTTTAGAGGTTCGGTCCAAAACCGGAAACAGATCAATTTTTTTTTCTTCATATAACTCTTGCTTAATAACGATTTGAACACATAATAACTTTATTAAAAATTAGAAAAAGTAAATATTTTATTTGTTATACAATTATTTATAAAATAGTGTAATAACCAATTTTGACGTTCAAATATCAATTAAATAATAGGAAAAAAAACATAAATACATATTTTATCATTACTTTAGTAAATTGATTTGCAGTTCGATCGAAACATGAATTACCAAAATCATAATTGTACCATAATAATTTTGACTTTTGGGTTGGTTTGACAATCAATCCATTAACCATCAAAAACGAATTATTTTGAACTGAAATAAATCGATTCGGTTTGGACCGAACTATGAACGGCTAAACAAAAAAACTAGCATGTATGCCTTCATCAAACCGTGTAAATATTTGAAGCCTCACATCAATGAAACATATACTTTGTTAATGTTGGTCTTAGAAAAAGTCACTTTGACTTGTATGCTTCTTTTCCTTTGATTTTACGCGAGGCTCTGAAAATGCAGCAGGGGCGGAAGAGGAAAATTTCTATGTCATCTTCTGGACCAGCGAATTCCTCCGGAACTTTGAATTCCTGCGGACCCTCTGCCAGTTCAGTTCCTTCAACTCCTCCTGCCCACACAGCAGTGGATGCGATATCAGTGGCATCATTATCCAGAAATGGTGACGGTTCAAAAGCTTCAGCCACCATTGCTTTGGAAGATACAGAAACACTGCCGTCGGTGCAGAATCAATTGGTGCGTCGTACGCTATTTCACTTTTTCCTATGTGGGCTGGTCTAGCTACTTTGAAACAGTCTATGCTTTCAACATTTTTGTTCTTAATACAATAATTAAATTCGTGCTCCAGGCTGATGTAGATCGTTCGGTGATCGATGGACCGCTGGAAGACAACGTCGAATCCCTCTTGTGTCCTGATGTGGGAGATTCGACTAACAGCCGAGCTAATGTCAGCGAAGGTAGCCTTTAGTTGACACTCAATACATTTTTGATATTTGAAGATACGGGACTCACAATTCATGTATTCGTTAGGGTTTACATTCGCTGAACATCAAGCTATTCCTGTGAGCACAAAGCTAGAATGTTGCGCCTTCTCATCAGATGGAAAACTTCTGGCCACTGGCGGGCATGATAAAAAGGTATCGTCTGATTCTGATTCGTCATTGTAGGTATGAAGTGTGGTGCTCTAATCCGAAAATATCTGCTCCGACGGGTACTGACAGGTTGTGCTATGGTGTACTGAATCCTTTACAATGCGATCAACACTTGAAGAACACACACTGATGATTACTGATGTTCGGTTTAGTCCAACCACGCCGAGGCTGGCTACCTCCTCTGCTGACCAGACCGTCAGAGTCTGGGATGCTGATAATGTAAGTGTCTTCATCTTTAAAGAGCGTAGCGAGCTAGTGATCCAGGACTATGTGAATTGTGATTAGAGAAGTCACACGACATTATCTGAAACCACCACCTAGTACAAGTACAAATTCAAACCGAACCGGGAATCATGTGGTTTGATTTGGTTCTATTTAATTTTACATGAACTTTATTTACTATTTTATCTAACAGGTCACTAGCACTCCAAACAACTGGTTCGGTTTGATTCGATTTGATTCATTGGTTTATTGATTTTTACCTACACCTAGTTCAGATTCCAGTATTATCACCTGCAGCCTTAGTATATTCAACTATTTGGTTTTGTTAATTGTTACACAGTTTATTTTTCGTAGTTATGCTTCCGTTGGTGTGTTTGATTTCACTGATTGCTTCACTTGGCGCATTTTGACTGTTTGCCCTCGCCTTGCGGATTCCAGCCAAGCTATTCCTTGCGAACTTTCACGGGTCATTCTGCTGCCGTGACGTCACTCGACTTCCATCCTTGCAAAGACGACTTAGTATACTCTGCTGACGCTAACGGTGAGATACGCTGCTGGAGTATCACAAATGGTAGTTGTAAGAAAGTCTTCCAGGTATTATTTTGCGCTGATTACAAATCGCGACAGCTCTGTACAGAAATCCGATAAATCCTATTAATATTTTTTGGTTCATATAGGGTGATGTCGCACATGTAAGGTTTCAACCCCGCCATGGAAGATTCTTTGCAGGAATTTCTGAGGATTCTGTGTCCATTATCGATGCCGAGACCCAAGCTATCAGACTGAAACTGCAGGTTGTTTTCTAAGTTCATCTCCCAGTCCAATCCATCACAAGATTTTACGATTTTTTACATGGAATTCATTTATTTGGTATCTTTACATATTGCTTGTGATTGCAGGGACATAAAAAGCCGGTGAGGTGCTTGTGTTGGGATTTTTCTGGTGAATATCTGGCAACGGTGAGCGAGGACATGGCCAGAGTGTGGTCATTCGCTCCCCGGGGGAACGGGGAATGCATTCATGAGTTGAGTAGCACCAGGAGCGATTTCCGTTCGTGTACTTTCCATCCCACTTACAGTTTCCTATTAGTCATTGGCGGTAACCAGGTATGTTCATGCAGCTGCGCGGCCTTTGTATTAGTCATTAGTATCATGTACTTGTTTATCATCGCAACATCTTTGCATGCTCCCTTAGAAAGTTGTCTGTTAACCTTGATTTTCTCATGCGTCACTGCAGATGTTGGAGCTGTGGAACATGGTGGAGAACAAGATGATGACCATACCTGCCCATGAAGAGGATATATGTGCCCTAGCAGCCTCGAGCATGTCCGGTGTGGTAGCATCAGCAAGCTCTGATGGTTTAGTCAAGCTGTGGAAGTGAATGGTCCGCCGGCTCGATCCAATGGAGAATGACAGGAATGTTTCTTGACTCTGGCCACCTTTTACCCCCACTTTTGGTTCATATCCTTTAGTTGTACATGATGTGTACAGGTCGGTCAGCCGTTCAGCTCGTTATTTTCGACCTTTTTTGTGTGGCCACCAGATGTGGGGTATCCTTTTTGTCACCTAGATAATTGTTAGGATTCGGTGGAAAGGTGGATTTTTGCGACTGTGAGCTGATCGTTTCGATGAGGGCTTTGAACTATTACTATTTTCTATCAATTATGATGTTAATTACCACAAATTCGATTTTTTGAATTGATGAGTGCACAAATACTTTTTTATAGTCTGAGTTGAGACTGCAATAATATATATGCTCCAGACAGGAAATGCCGCAGCAAAAGATACGCAAGGAAGCGAGAAGGAAATGTGGGACAAGGGATGAATACATATATATTGCTTATCTGTACAAAATTCTGGCGTCATCAAACTCGCAGAATGGCTGGAGCAGACCTTTGTCGAAGGAGCATGCCTAACGGGGTAAACAAAGAGCTGCTGCTGTGCTGTTCCTGCTGGCAGTTCCTAATTACAGTGATCAATCAGCCACTTAATCTTTTTTTTTTCACCACAAGAAGCTCACAAAGATGTAGAGGAAATCAAATTCCAGAAAGAGAGGAGCACATATACATATATGTTTCGTTAGAAACAGCGGACATTCTATGCAAACAAGACCGAGACACAACAGTGTGACTGCCGCCACCCCCAAGCCCCAGTTATGTTAACCATCTTGAATGTCTCTAGGCGCTTTCAGCTGGAATTTGGCTCATGTCGCCAAAGCTGTCCATCTTTTTAGGCCGCCACTTGGTCCGACCCCTCACAATCTCTGCCCCATCGTGTAGCTGAAGCATATGCTGGCACTCCACATCACCAGAGTCCAGAAAATCAAATTTCTGATCCCCAGACACTGCAGTAAGGGATTGCAGCACACTCTCCTTACCGCATTCCCTCCTGTACTCCAAAGTCAAGGAAGCAAGTTCATGACTCTCCATGATAGCCAGTGGAGCACTCTGCAAAAGTCAAAGTTTATCCAGTATTAATCTCTAGTTGTTGAAATCCAACATCATACATAGGCAGCATCAATCATGTTGAGTCCGCTGCTAATTTGATAGGGATAACATATGTAGAACCGGAGTGGATGCTAAGGATGAACACTAATTCTCTGAAATTCCATATGTTTCAATGCCTCATATAAAACAGCAAATGTATTGTTTCTGAATACCAACATATGCCAATTTCATATAATACTCATTTTATTATTTAGATTTATACTGCCTCACATCACTGCCAGTTACAGAGCAGAAGGCCGTCTTAAATGCATCAAGTCTTTTCTTTTATGCGTTGATCGTAAGAATAAATATAAATAAGGAAAATTCATGAGAGGTAAAAAATACCTCAAGAATCCAGCCAATGTACTTCACATTGTTGACATGCTGGTTCACATCAAGATCGCTCCACCTAGGCTGGACATAGAGTAAGAAAGATCATGAGGAAAAATGCAATTGAGAGATTAAACATATGAAACTTATGACTTCACTAAAAAGCAACTCACAGTTAATCCTTTGCGGACATAATCTGCAGTGACCTCATCCAGTTTAGGCAATTTTCTGCTGTCCTCATCAACAACTGGATCAGAATCAATAAAGTAAGGCTGTATTTCTGCTCGTACTTCATCAGGCATTTTAGATAGTTTCCTTGTCTGCTTATTCATCATAACCCACACACTGCAAAGAGCAGAGATAAAGAGGATTCCCATCAGTTACACAAACACAACACCAACATATTGGATAACTGAAAATAAATATTTCATTGATGTGATGATGTTTCCGATTCCAAATTTTAAGCAACTCAATTACGGAGCAGAACGATAAGATGACGAAATGGCCATCAGAAGCATGCCTTTAAGCTACCATTTGTGACTGAAAAATGAAGGCTAGAAATGAACAAATGTAGTAAAAAAATCAAGGGTTCAGAAATTCCAAATACCTAGAAGCCCTGGTGAGAGTTTCACCAGTGTTGCTATCTCGGATAAGCCAGTCCCGTCGCATACCATTTTTACCAGATGAAGCCACCCAAGAGTCCACTTGAACAACATCCCCCCTGTAGCACAGATACCATTGACATATTAAAGATTATCTTTTTTTATCATCAATATTACAACAAGAGACTGAAAAGTGGCTACTCTGAATAACAAATATCAGGAACAGCCACCCTGACACAAGATTTAGGTAATAAAACACATCATACAAGGTAAAGTCACTTCAGGTAAAGAAGTATCCGCTTAAGCCATCAAAACTGTCCATGATATGATACAACTGTATCAAAACGCATCACAGACTACATTTGAGTGATTTCATGGTGGAACCCCTAGCTCGGGCACATGAGATGCAGAGGGAAATATGAGTTTTAGTTATAAGCATCCAATTTACACAAGTCCCTGATTGTGGGCAGGTTACGGAATTTACAGCAGACTAGTGGCATAATAGAAGAAAATTAAATACAATAGGCACACAAACATGAAGCCACACTACTAACAAGGTTGAATAAACGAATTGCTTACCATGTAGGATATCGATCAACCAGAACTTGCATTTTGGTGACTACCCAAATGAGATTCCGTTTACTCATCTCTGGCGTCGAACCAAAGCCATCAACTAAAAGCCCAGCAGTTTTTACATGATTAAGAGCCGTTTCCTAACAAGAAAAAATGAAGAAGATAAATAAGAGAGTCAAAGAAAGCATGCAAATCGATACATACAAGTAAATAGATGATACCAAAATACCTGTAAATGATTCATTAACGTCTCTATTGATGCTGTACGATCAGCGCCTATTTCATAAGACCTGATGGAGAAATTTTGACTGAAGACAAGACCATCCTGAACGATTCTCCCAAGGTCAAAAGGATCAATAAGCATGTCAGGCCGTTTAGGTTTCCAGTCCAACATCATCCACTGTTTCTCTGCGGCTAAGAAGATAGTAGTAATAGCAGCAAGAAGCATGCTCCAGTCAGGCAACTGGTTGATGAAAGTCCTCGGTTGATGATGAGACGAATACTCATCCCGTGTTCTTTCGGATGGTGATGCCAAAGAAACAGAGGTCCCATTAAGCTTGTGGGGTGCTTGGCCGTTTTCCTTAACTTTCAAATTGCTCGACAAATTGGTATTCAGTTTGAAGTTGACGGACCCTCCGTGGAGCTTCCCTGAGTTCTTTGAGTTTGAGTCTGGAGTGGGAGGAGGCAACGGAAAGACGGATGCAGTGGCAGCAGTAGCAACCATGATTCAATGATGAGATTACTGAAACAAGCTTATCAGTACAACTTTCTCCTGAAAAATTTATCACAACATCAAAATTATTAGCCTTTCTGAATTTAGGAAGTAAAAAGGAAAATGAAACAACATAAAAACCAACAGAATAATTTGGATATGGGCATCCGCTAGCTCAAAGTCAAAAAGGTCTGCAAATATTTAAAATCCAGAAAGGAGCAGATCATTGACCAAATGCCCTAATAAATTCACCAAGAACGAAATCTAACTATTAATAATGGTCCAGAAGCATCTGCAAACATGAGGATAATTGAATTCTGAAGTCAAAATAAAAAGTAAGAAAAAATCAGATAAAAAACCGAAAGGAATTTGGATAAAACAAAAAAATATTCATGATTTTCGGGACCACAGCTAGCAGAAGGAGCAAATGACAAATCCGCATACAGCCAAGAAACCACAGACTGGCTGATCAAAAACAATCAGATCCAGATCTGAACTATCTTCCTGTCGGAAGGAAACAACTCCACAGACATTTTATCAAACATCACAATCCATTCCGCGCACAAAATTAGAAGCCTGAAGATCAGCCAGTTCAACATGGGCATGCATCCCTGCAAACGGATCCTGGCCAGAGCTACAGACACATAGAAAAACCAATCAATCGAAACACAAGTCACGCCGTATGTCTCTGGTTCTTCTCCCTCAATCCGAAAATACGGAGGAAACAAAAACAAAAAAAATCTGAAAACGCGTGATGAAAATGCAACAAGTATCAGAAATTAAGCGAGCAAAAAAATAGAAAAGGAGTAGGTGTGGATGGAAGCTGGATCGGAGGAAGAGGAGACGCGGAGCACCTGGTTGAACAAACTCAGCAGAGAGACGTAGGAAGCAGGAGCAACAGCGGCAGCAGGAGCATTATATGGTTGTGGAAGCGGATCCACGAGCCCCTGGAGAAGGGAGGGTGGTGGTGTAGCTAGGTAGGGTTTGCGATCGCGACAGGGATGCGGATGAATGTGGAGGTAGTGTAGTTGTCGATTTTCCGGAATTAGGCTTTGAATTTCCGACAGAAGATTCCAGAGAGGGTTTGAAAAAGTGGTGGTGGTGAGTTGGAAATTGGATTCACGAGCCAGCCTCAGCTTCTTTATACAACCTTCTCATCTCTCTCCTCCACCTGGCGTCTCGATTTTTTTAAAAAAAAAAAAAACACAAATGCCGCAAGTATTACAATTTTCTGTCCGAAAGAAAAATTGTATTTATTTTGTAAAATAAATTTAGAGTTGCATATTTGAATTAATATTATTGCTCGACTTAAACTAGACTGACATTTCATTATGCCAAGCAATCATTCAGAATGTAATAAATTTTTTTAATTACTTTCAGAGTTTTAACGTTTGACGTTTTCAAGATTTTGGGATTTAAAATTTAAACTTTGAAACGAGGTTTTTTTGAATATTTTTGAAAATTTGGAAAAACAAATCGAAACTCTAAAGTAAAATCCAAAATATTAAATACCTAAAATGTAAAAATTTTAAAATTCTACTGCCCTAAGGCTGTGTTTGGTTTAGGAAAAATTTGAGGGAATGAAAAATTTGAGGAAAAATGAAAAGGAATCATATGTTTGGTTTACATAAAAATTGGGGATGAAAAACTAAATGAAAAATTAAATAGAAAATAGGAAGGAAAATTTGTTCAAATTAAAAAATGTTTTAATATTTTCCAAAAAAATTTCCATCTCAAACCAAACAAGATGAAAATTAGATAAATTTTATGAGGGATTCATTTTCCCTCAAATTTTCTTTTCCCTCAAATTTTTCTCAAATCAAACACAGCCTAAAATTCTTATAAAAATATAAATCATACAAAACGGTATCGTATTAGCCCTGTATATATCTTTTGCACTATATGTCCGCCAAACACTTCAAATAAAAGCTACTACGAATCTGAATAAAACAAAAAATGATTTTTTATATTTAAATAATATTACTCAAACACAGTGATTGTTGTATATTGTATTGTAAGCCATGTGACTTTTAGTTTCCATTTCCACGTCAATTTTGGTTAACTTGTTCTGGCACTTGATAAATGCTTTAATTATTTAATATATAATAAATATGTAAATTAGTTTTTTATGGTTAGAGATGGCACACTCATCTATTTAATAGTGACGTTTTTACTCATTATGAGTCAGCTCACACGAACTTTTATTGTATCAAAGCGTAATTACGATACCATCAGACCTCGATTCATGATTTGAAAATTGTTAGACAATACTGCAAATTATTGGATCAACATTTTTATTGGAGAGTTACATATGACTAATTATTTTAGAACATTCGAATTTTTATACATCATTCAATATTCAACATTTAATTTTACATACAGACATCAAAATTTGAACCCGTCGAAGCTATTTCCGATCAAAACTCCTTATGCTAGGTGAGATTGACTTAAGTTTGCTAAGTTGAAATCGTTGTGCAACTTCGAGATACATCCAGCGCATGAACAAAATAGGTTCTGAAATTTGAGATTTCACACCTGTCTCCGATTGTGATATACGATTTTTCAAAAAATATAAAATAAAAATTGGACTTATGAAATATGAACAAAATATACATTTAGCTTTGTGATCTTGCGCTGGCACGTGTCTATTTCTGGAATCCTTCTATTTAATACGAGGGGGGCAAGCAAAAAGTTTTTTTTGATATTTCAAGGATGAATATAAAAAAGATATACACACGTATCTAATTATTAATGTGAGGTTTCGGAATTTGAGATTTTGTGATTGACGGGTGAGATTCCCTGTCATTTGGCCACCATCCCCAATGGCAACAAAAAGTTAAATTTAAGAGAATTTTTTTTCCGTCATGTAGCGTTATGGCTAGTCATATGTCAGGTTGGAAAAAAATATTTATAATTAATAAATATGTGTCATGTGTGCTCCCATTGATGATATTTGTGATCCACTTATCCACTCAGAAATTTGAGTGAGATTTGGGAATGACCTCTCTTCATTTTCTTAGAAATAGAGAAGAATATGATTTTGTGGTGCCAAACAAATAACAACATCTAAAACGGCTTAGTTTAAGATTTTATTAATCAATATACTATTTGCATGTGTCCCGTCTAAATAAAATTAATTACGACACAAAAAAAATCTTATTTCATACTTATATTTTCTGTAAAACTATCTAGCTATAAACTTGTCCCTCTATATTAAATCCAAAATAGAAAGTAGTTTTTTTTGACACCCACCTATATTTTCTCAATCCACACAGTTGTGGATGGAGTGAGACCTAATGTCACTCAATATATTTGTGGCATCAAAATGTCTTCTTGTCATTCAACTACAATGGAAATACATATGTGTATGTTATTGTGGTGGATGGTTTTTACTTCAATCATACTAATGTGGTCGATGAGTTTCGAGAGATGCCGATCTTACACGTACTATAACACCATTCAATTCAACTAACATGGTCTTCGTCTAACTTTTGATTGATTTTTGAATAAACACAGTCTGTAGACCGTAAATACGCTAATGGAAACCAACCGGGGGTTGGTCGAGTGGTTTTAGAGACTGTCTAATAATCTCAAAATCCTAGATTTGATTTCTGTCAGTACCGTTTCATACTTAGATCACTGAAAGTTTGCGTGAGCTGACCCGCAATGAGAATAAGTGTCACTGTCAAGGCGGAGGAATGAACAATCTCCTACCACAA
Organism: Kalanchoe fedtschenkoi; assembly: GCA_002312845.1. NCBI lineage: Eukaryota > Viridiplantae > Streptophyta > Magnoliopsida > Saxifragales > Crassulaceae > Kalanchoe > Kalanchoe fedtschenkoi. Next base: position 1,016,297 of record NQLW01000031.1, on the reverse strand, counting down.
AAAAAATATTTGAGAGATATGCGCATAGTTATCAGGACCGGACCGGACCGGCCGGTCCGATATATATATTTTATCGGGATGCATCACGAGCCGGATAAAACCGGTCAAACCGGTTGGATATATGAAACGGTTTGTTATGAAAGTGGACTTAAACTAAATTTTGAAAATAAATTTTTTAAATTGTAGAAATCAGGACTCGAACATGAGCTTGCTATGAATTTGGCAAGCATGTATACCACCAGACTATTCAATTATCTTGTCAAAATTTTAATAATTAACCTATTAATTCTTATATGTCATAATAATTATATATAATTGAACTGGCGGTACTGGTTCGATCGAAAAATCGAAAACCAGAGCCGTGACCAGTTTGATCCGATTCTGATAACTATGGATATGTGTGGTCAACTATATCCATGTACGTTGATGATACTAGTCAAAAGAGCAGTCTTGATTTCGTGCTTGCTTGCCGCATTTAATTACCTGATAGAAAAATGTTGTAATGTGTACTCAAATAAATGGATGCATGTAATCAATGGAGTGTGTTAGAGCCACACTGACAGATAGAGTTTGGTTGGAGTTAGCTGAGCTGCATCCGCAACTGCATTTAAGGTTTTCGATCAAACACTTCTTCTGCTTCCATCTCCTTCAAGAAACTCCCGATCCATCTCGCTGGAACTGATCCACGTCTTCCTCTTTTACAGTCGAGCCGATCTCGTCGTTGGAAATAACTACTCACCGTGCAAGCTAACATGGCTGCTTTTATCAAAAAAAAAATTAAAACGCCCTCTGAACTATCTGTCGCCGTTTAACTAATTGCGGTCCGAATGTGATGAAAAAAAATTAGACTGATTTTGGTTGGTGTTTAAGAACAATTTGTTTGATTTCTTAAATATAATTGATCTTATTAAATTTGTTAAGAATTATGGATAGTTGAGTATGAAAAGACGTTACGATATTATTTATTTTGATAATTAAATGATATAATTTTCGAACACAAATTTAAGTTTTAAAGTAATATTAGTTTGAGAATGTAATGATAAATTTTATTTTAGAAAATCAGTCTAATTTTTTTTCATTGCATATTTTTTAAAAATTATGATAGTTCGGATCGTAATTAAATAAGTGATGTTAATTCAAAATCTCTTTTATATGTTATCCCTTACTTTTATTATTTCCTTACTATGAGTTGAATAATCAGAACTTGTATACTACTCTTTGTATATAAGTATGCATTATACACCTTTATGATAAATGTCAGCAGTGCAATGGAGAGGTTTAGTAAATTTAATGCTTTCACATACTTAAGCACACTTCATTTCATAGTTATCAGAACAGAGAAGTTGGACTATCAGGATTTTGGTTTTTGATTTTTTAATTGAATTGACGGTTTGTATTGATTTATTTCTTAATCAAATTATATATAATAATTATAATATATGAAATATCACATACCACAATCAATTTATAGACAAAAAGATTTGGTAACATACTGATAGGAACACTCTTTCACAATTGTGGCACCTCTATTATGCAATTAATGCTCAATTAACCCTTGTTTATAATGAACCGGTGCGGTGTAACTGATCCGGTTCAATAGTTTCTTAATAAACTGGCAGGTCCAATTTTAATAACGGTGCTTCATTTGTCTTATTTTATTTATTACTTGGCCGAGCATATTTATGTAATTTACTCTCAATTATTCCAACGCACATTTGATTTTATAAAAAAACAAAATTGCGGTTTATAACTACTGTTCTTGTGTATTCTCAAATATAAATTGTCAAAAAAATCATAGTTTCAAACCGGTATTTTATATAAAATAAAACTGTGATTTGAAACTATGATTTTTCTTAAGAAAAACGTACAGAAGTTTACAACTATGATTTTCTTCAAATATGATATATTTGAAAATAAAAATAATGATAGGGTGGAATGGATAATAGTTGTTGTAGGAAGGGTAGTTTTAAAAAAAATCATAATGAACGGGTGGTGTAGTATAACTGATCCGATTTAATAATTTCTTAACTAATTGGTAGGTTCGGTCCGATTTCAATAACGATGGCTCATTTATCTTATTTTATTTGTCACTTAGACCAAACATATTTGTGTATTTGTAACTATCACTCAATAATTTCCCGCACATCTAATTCTCAAAACTTGTTAAAAATTGATTAAAATAATTCAAACTTTAATTCTTTTATCTGTCTCTTTTCTCCCTCTTCATCATCTTTACTCACCAACTACCTTCCAACTTTCTCTTACTATATCTTCCATTAACTTCCCTATGACAATCAATGTTAACTGATCCCCACCCCCATCAAATTTGGAACTACTGTAATTCACAGTGTACTTGGAAGTAAGTAGACATCTATCTGTGCACTAAACACTTCATTTAATGTTTGAAAGTGATGTTAGCCTGCTTTTGTGCCACTTGGGGGGGAGTGGATGATCTTTGATTAATTAGCAGGATTATTCTTCTACTTAGGAGTAGTGTGGGGATTTGAGATGCCCACCGAGGCTACCTCAATCAAACTTGTGGAAGTGAAAGTTAACTACTCAACCAACCGGGGGGCTAGTGTGATTATGTTGCAGTAGTTGCTATTAGAGGAGCTATGTTGGGCTTTGATTGACATCAAGAGGTTATATGGTCCTCATTCTTGTTATATTAGGAGTTTTAATTTCACAACTACATGTGTTATGTAGGGATCAAAAATATGGATGAATTGAATTGTCACGTGCAGCTTGATTATAATTTTTTTTTATAATTAATTAATGTTTGGTAAGTGCTATCATTTTATTTTTCAAAGAAACATTTGAGAGTCCCTTTTAATGATGTTCATGATCTCGTCCTTTCAAAAATCACTTAGGTTGTGTTTAGTTTAGGGTAAATTTGAGCAATGGCGGTTCCACTGGATGGACAGTTGTTCACCCAGGTCGTACCAAGCTGTTACTATTTTAGTGTAAAAATAGTATATTTTTAATTTTTGTACCCCAAATTAATTCTAAAACTATTCTATATCTCATTCTTGTACCCCCGGTCAACTTAAAAAAAATTGTACCCCCAATTAAGCTTAAAAATATTATATTTTTTATTTATGTACTTCATTCAGTTTTAAAAAAATTTATACCCCGAATTTCTAATTCCGCCACTGAATTTGAGGAAATGAAATTTGAGAGAAAATTGGAGCTATTAGAACTATGTTGGGCTGTTAAGAAATAGAATAAATTTACTAAAGAATTTATTTTTCCTCAAATTTACTTTTCGTCAAACTTTCCCCAAACAAAACACACTGTTATTGTATTGATGTTTTGGATACACGTAGGCGTCCATTTAATATCTTACTCATGAAGATTCAATAATGCGGAAATTCATTATGGCATTCATCCAACTCACCCCGAGGAATCGCTTGTTGGTGCACTCGTTTGCCATATTATTCTGATTTCGATGAAATACAAAGATATTTTTCTCATTTTATCACTCGTTTTCTGCAAATATAGAATTATAAATCATTTGATGAACATAGCAGGTATATCAGGTCAATTGATGAATATAGAAGTACAAATTATCTGATGAATATAATATCTTAATTGATGAATATTCATAAGTTGATATGTTATATTTATCAATTGTGCTGTTATATTCATCAGTTGTGCTTATATATTCATCAGTTATTTTTAGCCGAACGCAACATAAGAGGCGTGTTTAATTTGGAATACGTAAAATGACGCCGTTTTATCAAAATCAAAATGACGTCGCAAATGAGAGCACCTACTCCCGAAACACCCAAAATTTGCGCCTCACGCGTGACCAGACGTAATTTAACATGGTGGAACAAAATAAGACAAAAATATCTACGATTGAGGAACTATGATTTTCCAATACATTATTTTTTAAAAATTTTTTATTAATGTAAATTACAATGCACAGACATAACAACTATGAATCGAACTCTGATCATGAAAAATGTCATAATTTTCCAATATATTATACTGGAAGATGAATATGTGTACGGATTAGCTCACGCATATATATGATTTTTTACCGGAATGGTTAGGGGTCAAACCTCTTTCGCATTTTGTCATTTTATCCAGACTCACTCTATGTCAACTCTCGTGTTTCTTCAACTTATTTATGCTATTTATGTCACTATCATGATTCGAACTTGGAATTTTAAGAATTTTTTGATAACAATACAGACAGCCAAACCAAACTCATATTTGTATAAGGAACCAGTTTTATGTGAATACTTGTTTCACTATATCGTTCAAAGATTGAGAATGAACAAAAATTTTCCAATGCTGCAACTTAGTTCATTTGATTATAATTTAATTTTTTTTAACAAATTTAGTGAGTTATGTTCATGGCCACCTTGACAATTTAGCTTGTTTCAAAACCTCGCCTCAGTTAATCTCGTCTCTCAAAGTTTATTCATGCTCAATCAAATTGAGCTTGATGCAAGTTTTTAATTAATTTGTGCTTGTCAAAAACTTTATGACTTACTAAAATATAACTCTCTCATTAATAAATTTTGTACCAATATAAAATTGCTGATTCCACCACCACCGATAAACTATCAGATGGAAATAAAATTCCGGGCAACTACTTTATTTTACCAGGAAGCAAAACACCTGTTATGTTGCTTTTCATATAAATTTGTAATGAAATTACATACCCCATAACTGACTGCACGACCCATGAGACAACATATGAATTTGCAAAGGAAAATTACTAAGCAACTAGTTGCCAGACCAAAGCTGCTAAGACGAGTAGTTTCCATGCTGGATCACGAACCCATATATCTTCCGCTTCAGGCGCTCGATTTTCCCTGCCAGCAGCTCATCTTGTTTCGAAACAATACGATCCAGCCAGTCGTTGACGCGCTTCAAGTGTGATAACACTGCGGCAATGGAGCCGTTATCGAGAGGAGGAATCTTCCCGCCGCCATCGCTGTTTCTCAACTCTCCAAACACACGAAAGCCGGCATCCAGGGACTCTTCCACGAACTTCAGGAACCAAGTCTGCATTTCAGATTGTAGTTTCATTGCTAGCTCTCTCGTCTCTTTCAATCCACCACCTTTTCTCCATGACCCACTACTTGCCACAATGTCCGATGAGGAATGGGTAATCGATTTGCTACCTCGCTTGCCAAGAGTATTGCTGCCTTTGGGGAGAGTCTTCTTTAGAGATGATGGTGGGTCGTTTAGCTGGTTTGTGAAGAGGGACACGATCTGAAGATCAGTGGCCAGAGCAGCTTCGACCCAGAGATGAGCCGGTTTGGATTGATCACCTTCAGAGCTTTCGGAAATGTGGCTACTTGCAGGGGATTCAGTTCCCAGAGTGGATTTCATAAGATCATCATAGACTGAAAAAAATCGATCTATAGTTGGCAAAGGATTTCCAGCCTTGGACAAGGAGCATAAATCTGAAAACATGCTGCAACAGGAAAAACACAATTATTCACCCCAAACATAACAAGGCTGATGTTGGAGCAGAGCGGAGAGGGAGTGTGGAGCGTAAACATAACCTCTCGGTAATAAGAAAACAGCCGCTAATTGCTATCGAGGACGTAGGCAAGTTAACGAACATGGTTAAATCTTGTGTTCTTTAGTTTCTTACTGTTTTTCGCTTAATTTAGAATAATTTCCAACAAGAATAGAACTGAGAAACAGAGAGGAAGCCATGTGTAAGAGAGCAAATGATGCACCTCAAACTTCTTAGAACAGACTCAGTGGCCATGGCCTCTTCAAGGGCTTCAGCTGCTGCTTTACTAGCAAGAGCTTTCCTCTGCAATGCAACCTGCAAAAGCTTTGTTTAACTTCGGACGCTGAAAGTCAAAGGGCGCTTCAAACAGGATATGGCAGTGAACTGGAAATATGTATGCGAAATCCGACGTTCTAATCTTACCTTTCCGAGACTAGCAAGGTCTGCAGATACTGCATCAAGGGGAACACTCCCATCACTCCATTTCTTATCATGTATGATTATTTCTGGAGCAGCTGGAGGTTTCTTGTCGGGCTCCTGAATGCTTTCGGCACAACTCAGTTTTGTTTTGCCATCAGTTGAGGACTCATCCTCACTTACCTGTACACTATGCACATCACTTAGACGCCTTGACATAGCAGCCTGCAAAATTTCATCACACAACATTAAGGCCGTGTTTGGCTTAGGGACATTCGTGGGAAAGAATAATTCGAGTAAAAATGAGATGAAATTATCAAATCAGTGCACAGCTGACCTCAATTCTACAACTAGTCCACATACCAACTTACCAGATAAATCACTGATAAAAAATGAGTTCAAGGTGCTTGCAGATAGACTCGATTACCGGGTATTTTGGCAGATTAGAACACAGATCAAAGCAAGGTGAACAAGACAATGATCAGGCGTCACACACTTTAACCCGCATTAAAAAACCAAAACCAATGATAAATCAATCCACGTATGTCAGCCCAAAGTTATTACCTGAGTCCGAATCAAGGCTTGCATGTCGGGCTTGTTCTTGGAAACACACTTGTCCTTGTGCTCAATGGAAGCTGTGATTTCAGCAGAATGGTCATCCCAGCTTTTCCTGCTACTCTTGCCAGACCCAACAAGAGCCTCAGACACCCTAGAAATCTCAGCAACAATGGTGGCCATTTTCTTCCTGCCACCCGAATCAGCTCCACCCGCAATACAAGGGGAAGCCTTCATCCCTGTAGACAGCCGCCGTCCCGGGGACAGGGAGGTCCTCCTCCCAGCAGGCGATGCAAGACGCCTCCCATTCGGAGAAGGCTGCCTGTACCTAGAGGGAACCACGATGGCCGGCTCCTTGGAGTGTGAGCTCCTCCTGCTCTCCTCCTTGGCCGCAGCCAAGCTCGGCACTACGCACTTGGAGGGAACTGGGGAAGCGGATCGCTTGACGGCTCTCCCGCCAGCTGGCGACGGGTCTCTCTCAGCAGAATTAACATTCTTCCTCCCCACAGAAGCGGATCTCTTAGAGCTGGCTGGAGACGAGAATCTCTGCGGCTTCTTGGTGGCTCCTGACTCGGAATCTGCAGCATCACCGTTGTTGTCCTTAGCCGCTAGCGGCAGCCTTGAGTTCCTACTCTTCATCTCCTTTTCGCTCCCGTCCGATTTCTCCATCTTCTTCCTGGAGGAGATGTAAGCCGCCACCGGATGCACCAGCTGGTCCTCATCCGAAACCGGCTGGATCACGAAATCCCGCTTGGAGGGCGAGATTCTGGCGACGAGCGGATCGGGGCTGCCAACGAAGGGATGGCGCCCCGCGATGGGGCGCAGGCCGGAGACCTGAGGAACCGGCGAGTCGAGCTCGAACCTGTCAAAAATTTTTATAATTCTGGGCTTTGTAAT
>NQLW01000031.1:972848-1008900 GCA_002312845.1 Kalanchoe fedtschenkoi | reverse complement strand
AAAAAAACCTGTCGACGTAGGCGAATTGGCCGAGCTGGAGGCGGTTGGAGAGGATGAGGTCGTTGTCGCGGTCGGAGAGGGAGACGTAGGTGGAGTGGAGGGAGTCGGAGAGCTGGACGTAGAAGCCGTGGTTGGGCCAGAGGTCGGAGCCGGCGAGGGCGGGGACGATGCCGATGATCTGGAGGAGGGGGGAGCGGTGGTCGCCGGTGACTCTGGTGTTGGAGTTCATGGCGTTGAGGAGCTTGAGGAGGATGCCTGGAGTCAGGGACGCCATTATTGCTTGATCTGGCCTGACCTGATGATGAGACGATTTGAAGGGTTTTGATCTCTTGGGAGTGGTGAGGTGAAGTGAGGTGATAAAGAAGACACTGATGACCGTTACCGCATTCAAATTGAATTTGAAAAATGCCCGCTTTTTTAATCATTCGTTCATTTTCGAATTTTTTTTTGTTTGTTAACGGACAGTCACGTGACGGCGTGTAAGGCCATTCGCGTGACCCCTTTCAAAATGTGAGAAGCCCTTCATGCCTAATCAGCTCGAAACTTCAATTCCAACCAACTATGTTTTTCATTCGGTATTATTCTAATTTTTTATTTCAAGATTATTCCAATTTTTAAAAATACGGTACCATTAAAAAAATTCAATAAAAATACTGTAATCTTAATGCGTAACAACTGACGGTTCATAACGGCAAATGTAATTTCCGTGCATAACTATTATGTTGATTAAAGTTCAAACATTCGTCAAATCATTTACAATTCCGAATTTAATTACAGAAATAACATCACCATTCACATACGTGATTTTAGTTAGACAAATAGCGGTTGTAAATTACTGATTCGGTAAAATGAGTTTAATTTTTTGATATAATATTGGAGCTGTGAACTGTAATTTGATAGCGTGACTGACCCAATTCGATTTTTGATGGCAGTCACGTTGGTAAACCGCAATATACCTCTGCAATTTCATATAAGAAAATGGGAAAGAAAAAAAAAGTAATTTAGATACAAACCATTTTTCTAGTTGAAATAAAATGAAATATTCAACATATTTATTATTTAAATTACAATTCAGCAAAATAAGCAGTGTAAATTATCGCAGCTGGAACCTCACAGTCTATTCACATTTCACGCATGACAGGAGCAGATGGTAGTAAAACTTTACTAATACCATACCAGAATAAAACCATGGAGCGCTACTCTGGTAACAATATCGATGAGAAGTCAGACTCTGACTTGGACGAAAAAAAAAAATCTGCCACTGTCAACATGCCCACTTTTACTACACCTCAAGCGACAAAAAATAGGAATATCATAAGAAATACCACCAGTACAAAAAATATCTTGATCATCAGCCATCTGTTGGAGGATATGCTGGTGAGGTACCGCATCAATTGCCCTTGAGCTCCCTCTACATTGGCCAGTGTGTCCTCCATGTTTTCATCTATTCTGTATACACACCGGTAGTCATCACAGACGAAAACTAATACTCTAATAGCAACTACAGACAATTACTAGACGAAACAACTAAAACATGAATCAAGAAATAGTCATATTAAGAGGGCAGAAAACAACCATCAGCAGCAAAAAAGAGATTTGGTGGATGACCGGCAATACGAGAAAAGAAATCTTATCTTGTTCATTCGGAGATTTGCAGGTGAGGGAAAGAGAGAATGAACAAACCTAATTGCTAGTTCTCCCTGCTGCGAGACCATTGTAGCCAGCTGAGTGAATATATTGCCCAGCTCGTGAATGGTTGACTCTACATTCTGAAGAGCTTCGGCTCTGCTCTGCATGTATGTATCTTGCAGAGGAACCATCTGTTGTTGTTGTTGCTGCTGTTGATGCTGCTGCTGCAGCAACGGCTGGGATTCCACATTTGCATGCTTCCTTGAAACAAAGGCCATAACAAATATTTAAAAAGGAGTTGACAGTGAAAAGTCAAAGTTTCCGTTAAATAATTGCTTACACAATCTTGAAACCAGGAAACATGATAGGAGTTGAAAATACAAACAATACAATGCCCAGCCAGTGAAACTCAAGCAAATATAATTATTTTGTCAATGTCGCAAATAAAATCTGCCTCTCGTATATGAAGCCAATGGTTTATTCTGTCTACAATGCAGTGATTTTATTTGAAATAAACTTACTTAGAGAAAACTTGAGAAGAGGATGATTCTCCGTTGGCCCAAGGAGGAGGGGAAGCTGATGCACTAGAATTTGATCTACCAGCTAGTGGGCGCTGGCGAACAAATGGGTTTGCAGACTCCTTTGAGGCAGTAGAAGAAAATATCTGCCGTCGGCCCTCGTGGACTTTTAAGTTCTGCACACACCAGATATCTACATCAGCCATGCTAGATTTAATAGCCAGCACAGATTGTCAAGGCCTTCATCATTTAAGGCGGGAGAATGTACCTCAGTTCGCATTGTGAGGACTTCTTTGAACTCCTTTGTGGTGCTCATCAAACGGTTTTTCAGGTTGTCCACAACAGTGGTTGAGTGTGTGGTTGTGTCACTTGAGATATTTCCACTTTCATTCTGAGAATTACACAGGAGTTGCAAGTCTACCACAGCCGAATTAAGAGCAGTAATGTCCTGCTTGATCAGTGCCGTCAACTCCTGGATCTCCACAGTCGGATCGTCAAAAACTGACGTCCTCTTTGCCACTGAGTAATCGGCAGAGAATCATTCAATCAGATGTTTAAACATTTTCTGTATACTAGCTATTTTAATTTCAATCTGTTACAGCTTTCCAAATAAGCATCTCACCCCTTCGAATACATTACTGCATCTAATGAGAATATTCGTTGAATATTTGGAGGGAAATTAAGTTTTTTGTTTGGTTAACCACAAAAGCTAAAACAATTTAATAGAAAGTAATACAAAATTCTTCATTTGATTTTCCTCAGGAGATTATTTTCCCACAGAGTTGCCATTACATTTGATTTCCATCAGACTTTCCACAGTCCAAATAGGGCGTACAGAATATCAGGTACCCCTATAATCTCAAGTTGATGAAAAAAACAAATTATGAAAAACTTGTTTGGGATTTTGAGACTGCATCAAACTACACATTTTTGACACATTGCCTAGAATTGAACAAAACTGATCCATTCTCAACGATCACTTCAGGGCCAGTAAGAAACAAAAAATTCATTGCCGGTAACAACGAAGACATAAAAAATATAGAAGATTATTGCTCTTCCTCTCAAATCAGACCATATCAACACATATGGGTGCACCAGAAAAAAACGAGAAGATTTTTTTCAAATAAATGCCATTTTCTTCATTCTCTATCAAATTTGCATGCCAATTTCGTTTTGTTTTCAATATTCCTCTTCACGGTTGTTATTCGCGAAGACAGTGCATATCTTCGCGGATGTTAACTGCAAAGATGACTTCGCCGTTATCAACAACGAAAATAATGTGCGCCTTGGCCAGATCCACAACAGCGAAATTTCCCTAATGCATCTACTCAGTTATGAACAACGAAGTTCATATGTATCTTCGCGGTCGAAGAGGACAAGTATTGAGCAACGAACAAAGTTCGCAGTTAACATCAACATCAGTGAAGATTTCCTACCTTCGCGGATGTTAATCGCGAAGAATGTATATTGAAAACAAAATAAAATGGGCATCACATCTGATAGAGAACGAATAAAAAAGAGCATAAACTTTTAAAAAAATCGGAAAAAAAGCACTCTAAAATAATTTTTCCAGCACAAGCAGACATCACAAACCCCAAATAAAATTATCTCTTCTAGAGCCTAACTCCAGAGTCAGCATACAAATCTAAAATGGCATTCCATCAAGTAGATTACGCCAAAGCAAGTTGAGCTACTTACATTTAGCGAGCTTTGACAGCTTCTGGGAAGTCTGATGAATTCCATACCCAATCTTCGAAGCTCGTTTATTAAACTCGGACTGGATCGAGACGGCGGATCTGATCCCGTCCGGCTTCTGTCCGCCACTACTGGAAACTGCCGCGCTGGACGATGAAATCGACTTCCTCAATCTCTCCGCAACATTCTGAAACTCCTGCGTGCGATCCCGGTACGACGAGTGCGCCGATTTCATAGCCGTAACGAGGTTTTCGGCCACGGCGCAATTCGAGATTATGAGTGAGGCGGGAGATGACGAATTGGGCGTGGATCTAAAAACGAAGTAACCCTAATTGTGAAAATCGTACGCAGATTTCATCGGACGTGGATTCGATTCTTCGTCGAATAGGAGGAAATGGGGTAGAGGGAGAGAGCCGGATCTCGAATTCGATCGGTCAGTCGTCTGGAGATCGGAGGTGCCGACTAGAAGATGAGGGGTACTTTCAGAAAATAGCAATAGACGGAGGCTTAGATTGAAATATATATAAATACGTAGTATAATATTTTATTTTGATCCTCCGAGTATATAGTAAACTATAAACCAGCCTCAATATTCAATACTCCCTCCGTCCTCTAATACATGTCGTTTACGGTTAATTTGAATAGATTAAGGTGAAGTTAATGCTAGCGGTTGAACAAATTTAATAGGTAGGTGGTTAACAATTTTTTGAAAAAGTTCGTGCAAAAAGTAAAATTGGTAGATGATTATTGGTGAGGAATGTATTCTTTATTGATTATGATAATGAAGTGATTAATGTTTGACATTTTAAGGTAGTTGTTGATATTAAATACGCATTGAAAATTGGTAAGTGACAAGTAAAAGTGGACAAAAAAATTCGGTTAAGTGACATGTAAAAGAGGACAGAGGGAGTATTGCAGAGCATAGTCATAGACTCTTATTTAACTTATGTCGAAAACCGAATCAGTCACGCACCTAAATTTTGGTTGGACCGGTTTGATCTCAGATTCGTTAAATTGGGTTTATGAATTTCTGTCTTAACTAACTGAAAGTAAAATAACTAAAAATAAGTCTTTTAGTAGTCAGACAATATATTTGCCATAATTTGGACTGCATTGCACATGTAATCTGATTAAACAGGATCAAACCAGCATTTGGCATAAATCCGTTCAAATTGGACCGTTTTTGTATTGAAACGATTGAGTATTAATTTATCATTAATCATTAATTAATAATCCTTTAATTATAATTAATATAGTTGAAGCTCAAAAATGGATCCACGTGTTTCGAACTCATTCCCATTCTTCTACGGTTAAGCTATTCACATTCACTGGGTATAAATTATTCAATCTAAATCTAATAATGTTATACAATAAAATTTGTCATATTAGACGGACGCTCCTATCAATCAATGATTCAAGAACCGAAGGCATAACTGATTTGATTTCCAGTCCGATTTTAATAACCATAATGTACAAGTATTGGAACCCGTCGTTCCGACGGGTTTGGTTCGGTTCTGTTCGAGAAAAATTAAAAATCGAATCAAATTATTAGAAACGAAAATTTGAAACCGTAACTGAAAATTTAAAATCGAACCAAACCGATCGATTATAAATCGAACCAAACCAACCAGTTTCAAACCAAACCGAGCCAACTGAGATCGAACCAAACCGAACCGACCCGACCTGAACCGACCCGAATCGAACCGGACAGGGAACGTCGCGATGCTCCCATCCTATTCTGTTATATATATATATAGATGCAATAAAACTAGGTTTGAGTTTCAATTCCATTTTTATTGTTAAATGTAATTAAATTAAGCATTAATGAGTTAGACAAATGATGACATGAGAAATGACCATCTTATCATAAGGTTTTATTATTAAAAAAATGGCAAATGCTTTTACTATCAGTCACTATCCCCCACGATCTGAGTTTGAATTATTTATGGTCTGAGTGTGCGTTCTAATTTACATTTAATAATTTTTTTTTAAAAAAAATCACATCTAATATTTGCGAAATGTTTTGCTTGCATTCTATGGAATTCTTTTATTTGGATTCATTCATTTGATAAATAGTGCAATCTATATTCGTCCTATTTTTGTTCTGAGCAGACACTTCCATCTAAGATATTTTGCTCATGTTTTTTTAAGCTTCATCTTACACTCCATGACAATTAGGGGTGTTCACCGGTCCAAAACCGGACCGGAACCTGTTTGGACCGGAACCGGAATCGAGAGAAGGTAAGGACCGAAGACCAGACCAGATTTGAATCGGTCTGGACCGGACCGAAAAATTCTGGGTTTGGACCGGAATCATAAAAATTAATTAAATTTTAATACAAATGTGAATTAAAAATAATTTTATTTATGTATTAAATAAGAGGGGAGGGATCCGTTGAGAACCTCCTTAAGTTGAGAACCATTGTGGACAATTCTGGACCAATCATTATTTACATGAAACAACAATGCATTAATTATACTGTTTTCTTTTTTGAGTTTATTTATTATTTTTTATTAATTATATGATATTCTTTTTTTATTTATTATGAAACAGATTTACTTTCCATTTTGAGATTTAGTTTTGTATTTAATTTACCGGATTTTTTTGTCTAGATTGTTTTTCTAATTTACAGATTTTTTAGGAATATGAATAGTGAACATGATGTTCACTGCTTAAATCACTATTCAATATGTTCACCACTTATGTTCACTGTTGCAATATGTTCACCACATGGAGGTTCACTGTTCAAAAAAATTATAAAAATATAAAAAATATATAGTCCGGAAAATGTTCACTATTCATATTCATAAAAAATCTGTAAATTAGAAAAAGAATCTAGACAAAAAAAATCCGGTAAATTAAATACAAAATGAAATCTCAAAATGACAAGTAAATCTGTTTCATAATTAATAAAAAAAGAACCTCATATAATTAATAAAGAATAATAAATAAACTCAAAAAAGGAAACCATATAATTAATACATTGTTGTTTCATGTAAATAATGATTGGTTCACGTTTGTCCACAACGGTTCTCAATTTAAGGAGGTTCTCAACTGATCCATTCTCTTAAATAAGATATATTTAAGTATTTTAATAAAAATAAAATTTTTTATTACAAAATTACCATTCCAGTCCGGACCAAAATTTTCCGGGTTTGGACCGGACCGGAATCGGAACCGGAATCCCAATAATGGATGGACCGAAGACCGGACCGGAATCCTTCGGTCCGGACCGGATTTTGAACACCCCGATGACAATTGATATACACAACATTCAATGTTAATAGTGGACTCATTCATGAAATATGTGTTTTTAGTTGCACAAATGAATAATTTCAACCACATCAAGAATTGTAATAGCTATCTTTTAGATTGTTTACTCATCACAAACTCAAAACAAACACACTGCCTTTATGGGTGCGGATAGAGAACTGTTCCCTGACTTAATATTTTTTGTCAAATATACACAGAATTCTGATAGAAAACTGGTATAGTGATTTGTCCTTGAGAAAAAATAGTACGATCATTTTCTATATTGAAGATCCTAGTCTCATTTGAGTGAGAGTCAACAAGTTGGATGCTCAAGTTAGTCCATGTCATGTGCGCATTGGAGGCATGGAGAATGAAATCACCCATGAAGTCTTCCCCTCATGGTTTCAAAATGGATCTATATAAATGGTGATGGACTATCACTACAGGGGCCAACCATCTCTCATACACAGCTCAAGGCTAGTATGACGTCAATCTTCTGCTCGAATGCAAAACAATTCAGGCATAACCCGTCAGGTTATCTCATTCTATTCCCTACTAATCAAACCCTTTGCCAGCAACTAGTTTTGCTACTAAACTTCCATTAATTTTCTTGGCCAGTTCAGTCTCCATGGCAGGTAATTTTAGCAAGACTAGAAGCTCTGGGATTGATCTGTTGTTATACAGAAATGGCAGCGGATTACTGAAACCGGTAACATTTGCTAAGGTAGGTTAGTTTAGTTCCTGGATAATATCATAAGTTTATTATAGGTTCCTATCTTTGCTGTCTGAAAATTTTATCTTCCTTGCGTTAAAAAAAGAATTTAATAAGTCAATCTTGCCGACAATTGTAGTACCTTGTAAGAGTAATGGCTAGTAACATATTACCCTATAAATGGGATAGTAACAAATTGAACTGGTGTTTCAAATGCTTTTCCACCAGAGATGCTAGTTTCTACATACATTAATTACCGTGAATCCGATCACTGTTTCTTCAAATAGTAATACTTATCAAGGAGCCGCTCCGTATACTCCCCAAATGTAAGAGAATCGCCTGGTAGGATCAACTGAAAATTACACCAATTAGGTTTAGTTAATAACTAGGTGTAAACTTCGTGCTTGGGGCAATGACGCAGATAACGAGGTTCTAACTGAGGAGCGACAATCGCTAGTTGAAAACTTTTACAAAATAACTAGATTTTGCTACAAGTAAGAAATGTGGCAACAGTGCGACAATTTGTAACACTATCTAGGAGCTACTTGTTGAATATAATCAGCAACCTGCTGAACCTGTATGAGGCAATCTGTATACAGACTAGATGAATAAAAGCCAATAGACATAATTGATAAGAAATAAAGTTCTCTCTATCAGACAGCATGTTTTCTTCAACTTCATGAACACTTGGCTTTTGTGTTTGTTCAGTTCAAGGAAATAAGTATAGGCATAGTCTTTGGAAGAGGAAATTTACTGATGTCCTTTTTCTCTTATATCATATCATTGTTGCCCAGTGCACATTTCATAAAGTTGATTTACGAAGTTAAATTTACGTGGCACCAATACCACAGAGATCGGACACAGCCTCAAAACATGCACAAGCTAACCAACAGGCATAAAAAATGCAGTGATTTAGCGAGTTTGAACAAATACAAAAACATTTACCTCATTTAACTCTTTAGACTGGGTTTGGGTTGGAAAATGGAGTTTCTCATCCCTACAAGATACATGAACAATACAGTGTCAAATAATTTATTTATCCTCTTAACACTCTATTTCTTAAGTATAATACTAAGTATATGCATGGAACGGTAACTTTGTGATTTTAATTGTGTTCCTTGCACATTGTTAAAGCAGGACTACAGAACACTGTAGCAAAAACCTGAAAGACTAGTTTTGTCACCTATATCCATTCCAGGCTCCAAGGAGTGCTTGGAAACGAATGGTAAGACTGGAATGTATATGTCCATTTGAAGACAGGACACAGCGGGGAAGAAGTTTAAGTTAACTTACCAATCAGGTTGCATGAAAAGTGCAAATGTAGACCGTTCAAGACCAAAAGCCTTCTCTCCTTTTGGTGCCTAATTGAATAACAAATTTATCCTTTTCAGGCACTACAATTACTGAATCAAATTGCACGAGAAATTATATTACAGCCAACATGTTTTAAAAAGGGGTGGGTTCAGGATAGGCGTTAGCACACATCAATTCGTCAAGTTCCATCGAAACTCAAGTTAATGCCTTAACTTATTGGAGAACCACAGCCGAAAAACGGCAGCAAATCTAACTGCCCCAAAGATTGTACACTGACCCTCACTGTACTATACTGGTAGACAGCTTCAAGTCTCCAACAAAAAACTTTTTATGCGCAATAAAATGCAAAAGAGTTATATAAGACCAAATAATCTGCAAATACCCGAACACAATGTGGTGTGGCGCAAAGGTAACCTCCTGAAAGAATTTGAGTAGTTTCGCCAATTTGGTATGCTATGTCATCTTCTCCATATACTACCTATGATGTATGAAACAGCAAGCTTTTAATACAAGTCAAACAGAAAGAGGATTTAAGAAAGCAGAAGTATGCTTTAACTGTTAGCACAGCAATGTGGAACTCAGAAGTCAATTGAAAATAAGAAACACAAATGTTCATTTAATAATTCAATGAGCATCAAACAGTATGCAGTAAAAACATAAGGTTCAAAGAATTTGTCACAATTAAGAACCCAAATGAGAGTTAAAATAGTAGAGCATACTTTGACTATTTGACCAGCACGTGTTTTTATATAAAGTCCAGCAGCCGCATCAGGGCAAGGTACTTCAATATCATTTCTGGTAAACCTGCCGCTAGTTAGACCTACAGATCACAGCTAAATATAGTTTATTGATGAACAATATGCGTGATAACAACCAAATCGTAGTAGGCAGATAATGAGAAAATGCTTCATATGCACTTTTTTTATCAAATCTTCATATGCACTTTTTTTTAATCAAATCTTCACTGCACTTTAAGAAGCAGGATTGGCTACAGATCTGAAGCGGACCATGATGGTCATGAATCACGCAAAAAAACACCATCACTACTTATAATACTAAGGACTGTACATGAATAAGAGTAGAACGACCGAGGCTCCACTATCAATGAGTGGAGTGGGTGTGTGGCCTCTAGCCACTCAAAAAAAAAATAGTAATAGAAAATGCTCAAAACATAACAATTGACATATGCCACCAGATAATCTAGATGGAACCATTGCTTCTATGTCCAGATTTTTAAGTTATTTCCTCCTTAAACAACCTTTATAAACTCGTGTATGCATCTCAAATATCTATGGGATATATCTTTTTAAGGAATCATAGACACCCCAGCAGTGGTAATATTTATTTATCAATTATTTCTGTAGTAGCTCCACCCTCACCCTTTAGATGGAACATTAAACATTTTGTACTTACATACATCATCAGGAAACCCCAGCAAACCAACATATGAATAACTATTATACTAGAAGGAAACAACTATTATTGAGACCTAACGAACATTTACTCACCTGTCAGAGATCCATGGTCGGTATGCCATCCGCACCATGATGACATGGAATCTGAATCTTCATCTTCTTCTCTGTTAGAAGTAAAAGTAACCATGTTCCAAATTCAGTAAACCAAGATATCAAAAGATGCGGTAACAAAATTCCAACTGAGCTTTTGGTAATTAATCAAATAATCACCTTGATGAAAAAAATAGGTGCAAAAGAGAACATTCAATTATTGTTTTTCAAGCAGAGATAAAAAGGTAAAACTAAATAACTAGAAATAAAGCTGTCCACCTTTCTTGGGCCGGAAAATAATAAAGGAGGCGGCCTTTATGGCAACGTGAGCGCTGAAGAATCTTCTCCAGGCCCTGATTCTCACTCATCATTGATCCTCTGGAGACTGTAGAACTCTCAAAAAAATGGTAAAGTTACAGTCGTATAGCCGCCCTCACCAAATGAAACTCTAAAAGGAACACTACATGAATATCATTTGGCCCCTTTACCGAAAACACGTGGGAACCATACTCTAATTACACTTGGAACTGTTCATGAGTAGAGCTTCCAGAAACAGAAAGTAAGCAGAAAACTACCATATCGATCACAATGGTATGCCAATAGCAATCCCACATCCAGAATCAGCTTCCCAAGAGTTTTAAAAGCTACAATAATTAACAGAAGAAAACTAGTTAAATTGTCACAAAGTATAAAAAGATAAGAATGAAAAAAAAAGAGCTCCAAAAGATGAGATTCGTCAAAGCATGCCATTTGTGAGAATATAAATGCTTTTCATCGTGTCACATTTATCACTGAGGAGAATGGTGAAGTTTCATGGCTGCAAGTCATTCTATACATGGAAGAAAAAATAATATTGCGCAAAAGAAAAGCCAGTCTGCTTAGTTTCATGGCATCAAATTGAAGTACCCATTTCAAGTTCTGGTAATGCATTGACTGGCCAGATGTTGGATCCACAATACGATGGGTATCTGAAAGTAGAAACAAGACGAATGATGTTATTAGGCCCTAATCATATCAGAGTTTATATGCTTGATTGCTCACAACTTATTAGTCTTCATTCTTATGTAACCAAATCCAAGCCATTTCGTTCAGTGGAGCACACTGATCAGTAAACCAGATACGGTTAAGTTATTATTATGCTGACTGATGATAAGCTGCAGAATCATTTACCTATTGATAAGGGACTCATCAGTTGTAGGGACATCATGTATAGGATTTGCATAGAACGAACCCTTTAGTAAATCTGAAAATGAAATGAAGGCAAACGAAGTTACGACCATGTAAGATTCTACTTGAATAAACTTGGTTTCGAAGACGAGAGTATGAAATTCTCACCTCTCTACTTAAGTTACAAATTCGCGATTGAATTCAAAGTGGTGACTAAGATTAAATCATCTTCATAACATACTCAACAACTTACAGTAGCAGCTATATATCACTTTATATTGCAACAGTTTCTGTTTTCTCTACTTTAATTGGTATCAAGTCTATTCTTCTATCTACAACAATCCGTATCTGGATTTCCTAGAAAAAAAAATAACGAGACTACTCTTTTAGGTGAATTCATATGGACTCAGAGTCACGACTGGGGTTGATAACATAAACTGAAGCTAGGCTAGTCGTCAAACTGCATAAAGGCTACATGTTTTATGACACTCCAGCTACTACCTCAAATCAAAGAGACTTAAAGAAAGATTAAAACATGAAATCTTTACCAGGTTTGCCAGACTCAAGTTTTTCCTTCCCATGACTCCATCCAAAGTTATACCTGCTTATGGATGAGGTGGAGGAAGCAAATAAATATTTAATCTTGGCATAAAAAACAGAAAATTAGGCAGAACAGAAATTTGACGAAAGGAAGTATAAAGATCAAACAATAACTTCAAGCTTTGAATATTAACTGCATTATTTTCCATATTAGTCCTCAAAAGCAAACAGGCCCCGGCACTAAGGATAAAGAGACCAGACGGCCAAAAAACAACAAACTGATTCAACAAGCACAGACTTATACCTACTACTAGGATCCTGGAGTTCCTCCTTCACTTCTTCAGGTAATTTGGCTAATCTGATATTTGATTAAGGTAAAAACAAGTCAGCAGTCTGATATGCAGCGCGCATGCTTCAAATTCTTATATGCTTACAAAACTGCAAAGAAACACAGAAAATCTGACCTTGGAGAAAGCTGTAAAAGACTTCTGCGTAGTGCGGAATATCCTGGAACCTAAACGTAAGATATAGAGAAACGAATAACCTCAAATCACAATTAGCAACTAGAAATGCGAGATTGCGCACCAAGTCACTCAGCTGATCATTGTAACATGCTAAAATCGCTGATGGAAAATAGAACTGAGCTCATATCGCACAGTTCTCTTTTACCCCGGTAATTGACAAAATTCCCAATCCTCCAGGTCCAAATCCTTCTTCAATCTTGGCAGACAGATCAGCGCTCCTGTCCTACACATCAATCATAGCAGACCAAAGAATTCAAAAACGCAAGTAATCCACATCACAGAAATCAGAACAATGCGTAAACCTAAAACAATTTGAATCCTACACGCAACAGTAAACTTTAAGTGACCAGCGACAACTATGATTAATGAGGGACAACGATACGACGATGAACAAACCACTTCTTCATCAACTCGAATTTACTAGAAATGCAAGACATGCAGACTTTAATCCTCCAGTTTATCGTCTCAAAGGGTTGAGGAGGAGGAGGTTGGAAGGCAAACCTTGAGCTCGGAGAAGGAGATAGTGACCGTCGGAGTCGGTGGCTGCGACATGCTCGGGGGCGATCGCAGCGGTTAGATGAGACGGCGGCGGAAATGGGGAGTGGCAGTCGCAGATGATTCTTCAAACTCCTGACGAATTTCCCTCTAATTCGGTGGGACTAATCGTTTTATAAGTGAGAAAATATACGGCTAATAACTTAACTAATCGCATCGTAATCGTGTTTAATTAATATAATGATATTTGGATAAGTACGTTTTGATTTGTTCGTTTGGATTCCATAAACGACATTCTTCAATTTCTTGTTGGGCTGCAGTCTGCGAGAAGGGTGTTTTGGGACAGAGGTAAAAGCGAAGTACAGAAACTGAAGTGAGGCCCACATCACACAACTAATTGTTTAAACAGATTTTTTTATTTTTTTCAAATTGAACCGGATCAAACTAAATTATTTCACGATGTATTAAATTATATATAAATTTAATTTTATAAATTAATGACTATAAATCATCATTTATATACTAAATCTCATTTTTAGTAAATAAAATAGCAAAATTAAATTGAATCGAACCGAATCGAAAGTGCGATAATTGTTAGAGTTTACTTTAATTGAAACATTAGCATCTGATTTCAAGAAATGGCGGTTCCACTGGGTGGACAGCGGGGTCTAGATCAAACTGTTCATTTCTTAATGTAAAAATAATATATTTTTAATATTTGTATCCCAATTAAGTCTAAAAATATTAAATTTTTTATTTTTGTACCCGCAGCTAGCTTAACAAAAATTTTGTACCCCGATTAAGTGCTTAACAAAAATTTTGTACCCCGATTAAGTTAAAAAATATCATATTTTTTATTTTTATACCTCATTCAGTTTTAAAAAATATTTACGTACCCCCAAAATAAAATTTCTAGTTCCACATTAAAGGAAGCTCCAGCACCGGCCGCCTGAAGACACATGAGGAGGCTTCCGCAGCTTCTTCCTCATTTCAACTCTGAACATCAGCGTCCGGTTAACCAAACTCACCATAGCTCAGCTTCCTCTATTAACGATGATGACCTTCATGGCAGAAACCGATAGATAACTACTGCACTTGGGAAGCGACGTTTGGAAATATGTAATAAGACTATGATTGCTAATATGTTGCAAATAATAAATCATAGTATTTATTCCCATACAAATAATATCCTTAGCTACCAAATGCAAGATACACACAAAAAAAATAGAAATCCTACACGACGAGAAAAGCTCCTGAAGGATTGGAATTGGAATCAGATTTGACCTCGACTTCGAACTTGATTTCGATCTGTTGATTATAGTTTATATGTCAGATAAAAAAGCAGATGTCGAAGCACAGTAAAATACGACACTTTGAATAATATATTATTACTTTTTACTTCCGATGACGTGGATACTACATATATTCAAACATGCATGTTTTTATTTTACACACCCAACTTAAATAAGCTTACAGACACAGACGGGCCGGCACTTGGTGGCAAACGCTCCACTAAAACCAAACTGCGGCCTCTATCGCACACTCGAAGAGTAGAACACATTCGCTAGCTTCAGCTCTCCTCTTCCGCGTCGCGCAACCCGATGGCATCCTCAAGCACCTCCACGAGCCGCCCATGAGCCGTCAGCTGCGGGAAGTGACCCTCGCACTCTATGACCTCCAGGGCCGTCTTCCCCGTGATCCGCCTGCGGAGGTACTCCGCCACGCTCATCGGGACCACCATGTCGTTGGTGGCCTGGACGATGGTGCAAGAGGTGGCCACCTTGCCGAGCAGCTCGCGCTCGTCGCACAGAAACGTCGTCTTTGCCATTTGGAGCGCGATGTGCGGCCTCATGCGCCTCAGACTCTTTTGCAATTTAGCAACTGATGACGGGTCCGCTGGGTCGATGACGAGGGTCGGGAAGAAGGCTGTCCATGCGTCGAAGTTTGTCTCTATGTTGCTTAGGATGTTGTCAATGTCGGACGGCTTCAGTCCACCCTCGTAGTCTTCTGTATTCATGTACCTATTTGGAAATAAACAAAAAAAAAAATGATTTGGTTTACCCAAAAAAATAGAATGAAAGTTATTAATTTTTTTTAATTTTCTTTTCTTAAAAACTTGTAAATCAAACATATAATTCTGAAAACATTCTCTCACATTTCATTTTCTCACTCATTTTTTCTAAACCAAACATATAATTTGGTTCACATTTCATAGAAGATTCAGTCGACTATCATAATTGTTTATCTAAATACTAACTTTGTTTAATCAGGAAGAAATTATAAGAATGATTAAAACAGTTTTTTTTGTTTTTTTTTATTTTTATCTAATTTTCCGTCTTCATCTCAACCTTTCTCATTTTTTAAAAATATATTTAATCAGATAATTTAATCAGCCACATATATTTAAAAAATATAAATTTTTTTTGCAACCACAGGTGCTAAGCCCTTATGTGCATCTCATCTGATCAAACACTCTGGCTACTGACGATCCAGCACAACCACGCACGTACCGAATCATACAGAATCTTTAAGCTGTGTTTTGCAATATAAAGCTAAGATCCAAAAGTAGTATCTATCGGCGTCTACGTACCTCGGGGAGCCTCCGACAAGGACCAGCTTCTTGAAAAGCTCCGGCCTTCTGACCGAAGCGATGCAGCCGACCATACACGCCAGGGAATGCCCCACGAACACGCACTCCTCATTCTCCAAACCCATCTCCTCCAGCAGCCCGATCAGATCATCCGCAAACCCGCCGAACGACCCGTGCCTGACGGGGTCAAACAGCTCCTCATCCTCGACCGCCCCCGAAAAGACCCAATCGAAAAGAACAACGCGAGACCTGCCAGTCAGACATGGGACGATCTTGTCCCATATCGACTGGTCGGCTCCGAAGCCGTGGGCTAGAACCACGAGCTCCGAGCCCGAGCCAGCGACTCGGGCGTTCATGGCCCCGGCTAGACCCTTTTCCAACATCGATGCTGGCTTGTGGCTTGTTACTAGCTTGTGGTTTGTGGTGCTCGTTTGGTTTGGCTTTTGTTTGTTAAATAGGGAGCCCACGAGGGTAGAACCGTATATAGGGAAAACGCGAGGGGTCAAAAAGGAAAACAAAATATTCAATAAAGTTTAGTTTTGTCGTGAAGTGCCGTTGATTATTTTTAATATGGAAAGGACATGTTGAAGTTGACCTTTTACCTAATACCACTACCCCCATCATCTACTTGTATTTAATTACTAGCAATTTTAGTAATACGCCATCCAATCATACTTATATATTCTCCTATTTTTACTAATCTAATACTAGCATACTTAAAGTTGCATTTCATACAGATCATGTGACACGTGAGATTTTTGCGTGGAAAACACATCACATGATACCAGTAAAAATTATGTGTCGAATTCATAAAAAAATTCAAATTCAATGATGAATTAACACTTGACATGTTGATTTTTCAAAACGTCACGTGATATGTTCACATTCTGATCGTATTGAGCTATGTAAATCCAAAAATCATTCATGTGACACAAAGACCCACAAAACTTTTAACATGCTATCTATTTTGGATCTAGATTTGGCCACCTAAGGAGGCACGAGTTTGAATTAAATTGAATTGTGAAACAGTTGGGAGACAGAGATATCACTTTTAGCATTTAGTTTGTTTCTTTGACGAAATTGATGCTCTTTGATTATTCACCCTATCTATATGCATTTTGTTCACCACTTAATTAGTGACATCTGTAGTGTTTTTACTCAATGGATTTTTTTAGATATATTTGTTTTCAAATCAAATATCTTCATTTTTTTCGTCATTAGCCACGACCGTATATCTATTAGGATGTTTTTATATTTTAAAATTTTATAAGTATTTTTTTAATAAATTCATAGATCCGTGCTTTTTCGGGCACCTCAACCTTTCTAGAGGAGGTGATTGGGGGGCCAAAACCATCTAGGCTTTGTCATTTTATCAGATTTATTGCGATCAATTCTCGTGTTCTTTCGGTCTATTTTTATTGAGTGTGGTATATCGTATATAAACAATACAAATATTTTGCTTAGGTAAATTATGAGTTTTTGAAACCAATCTAGTTTCATAAGCTCGAAGACTAATTTCTAATGGTGCTTGAGTCCATTTTAGCCCGAACTTGTAATGTAAATACACAACCAATATTTTGAATTTTTATAAAATATAAATATTCAAAAGTTGGCCACAAAGTGGTTGGACATTGGGTGAAGTACGTCAATATGGATAATTACCGATAAGTGGCCAAAAATGTGATAGGACATACTTCTCGATGAAATTGTCAGAAATTAACTGAAAATTGTAAATCAGTAAGTTGTCACAAACTAGATATGTCCGTAAGTTTTGTCAAAAAAATTTTGGAAACTTGCCACATACATTTATCGGGAACACCATTCCGGTCGATTTCCTTTACCCGAAAAAGTGGCAGGAATTTGCCCCAAAATTCAATTTTTAGCAACGTTGCGATCAAGCCGGAAAACAATGTGATTTTGTCGCGTTATGCAAACATTCAGATTGATCTATTATACGTTTAATATACTTCCTCTGTCCTCTTTTACATGTCACTTAACCGAATTTTTTTGTCCACTTTTACTTGTCACTTAACAATTTTCAATGCGTATTTAATATCAACAACTACCTTAAAATGTCAAATATTAATCACTTTATCATCATAATCAATAAAAAATACTTTCCTCATCAGTAATTATCTAGCAATTTTACTTTTTGCACAACTTTTTCAAATAAACATCAACCACCTACTCAATAAATTTATCCAACCGCTAGCATTAACTTCATCTTAATCTACTCAAATTAACCTTAAACGACATGTAATAGAGGACGGAGGGAGTATATGATAATACTTTTAATACATATGATAGATAATTTTGATCGAGTTTTAAATGAACTACTTATTAAAGAATTCCCATTCCCTAACCAATAACATATAAATATATAAAAAATTTATAATCGAGTTCATAATTGAGCCTCAATAAACTAGTTTAAATCAAGTTCATAAATGAGCTATTCTCAAACATAAACAACTAAACAAGTCAAGTATCTAATTTTTCATGTTCGGCTCATTTATTAAACGAGCTTTAAAATTATATTCAAACTTGATTCATTTATTCTTAAACGAATTTTAATCGATCTTAAATCAAATATATCCGCGAGTAATTCATAAATTTATTAACTCGCTTGCACCTCTATCTATCCTCTCAACTGTTCAATCATCATGCAATCTCTATTTAACTTCTATAAAATGACAAAAAGGGATGAGCTTACATGAAAAACTTTGAATTTTGTTAAATAATAAATTCATATTCAATGGATGCTTGTTGGTTCAAGTTGATAAATGAATATTAATGATTAAATTTACCAACTACCTATTCAACTTATACATTTTACTTAGATTTAATCACATATAGAAAAAAAATTAATTTATTCCATAGGCATAGTTTAAGAAATGGGGGTGGGGGAAAAGCCACGAGGATGGCGTTATTCTTGATTGACATGGCCCACATGTGGATATGGAGAAGTTGACATCATTAATGAGAAGTTTATACTATGGATTCATTGAATGTTGAAAAATTAAAGTGACATGTGATATATATTGACTGTTTAAAATAATTTTAAATTTTTGCATGTGACTAAGGGACGAATTCAAAAAATATATTAGGAGGGCCAAATGTTAAAGAATAATATTGTGTAATACATACAATATATTTTGGATTTGAGATGAATCATTTTGATTTTGAAATTGTTAATTTTAATATTTTTTTAGCATCATAAACTAGAACATAATATACATAATTTATAAGTATTTTTATGAGTGGAATCATGTGACCTCATTCATATCTACATTCATACATTATTGAGATGACAATTCTCTAATAATTAATACTCATTTTATTCTCTTTTATAAGTCACGTAACCGAACTTTTTGTCCATTTTCATTTTTCATTTAATAATTTTCAATGCGTATTTAATATCAAAAACTATCTTAAAACTTCAAACATTAATCACTTACTCCCTCTGTCCTCTTTTACATGTCACTTAATCGAATTTTTTTGTCCACTTTTATTTGTCACTTACCAATTTTCAATGCGTATTTAATATCAACAACTACCTTAAAATGTCAAACATTAATCACTTCATTATCATAATCAATAAAGAATACATTCCTCACCAATAATCATCTACCAATTTTACTTTTTGCACGAACTTTTTCAAAAAATTGTTAACCACCTACCTATTAAATTTTTTCAACCGCTTGCATTAACTTCACTTTAATCTACTCAAATTAACCGTAAATGACATGTATTAGAGGACAGAGGGAGTATTTATAATAATCAATAAACAAATCTTTAGTCACTAGTAATCATCTATCAATTTTATTTGTTGCACGAACTTTTCAAAAAAACATCAACCACCTACTCATTAATTTCATCTTTTATCTATTCAAATTAATCTTAAACAACATATAAAAAAGAACGTAGAGAGTATATCTATATATATAAGAGAATAGGATACGCCCGGGTGCCTGTCCGTACGACGCTCCTGAGCGGTTCGGTCTGGTTCGGTTTCAGTTTTAAATTTAAAAAAATCGTTCGGTTTACAGTTTCATATTTTAAAAAAGAATGACTAATAATTTGATTCGATTTTTAATTTATCTCGAACCAAACCGTTTAGACGAATGACTTTACTCGTTATTATATTCATAAAAAAAATGACTCCACAGGTGAGTGGAAGGACATACACACAAAGTTATATAGGGAAACGAAGCATGTGATACAAAGCAATCGTCTGAAGGCAGCCAGGAAATTAATTAAAGGAGTTTAGAGACCAATTCAAAAGGTGGTGGGACCTCATACAAATGGGAACGAGGGGACGAAATTATTGGCGGGATGGAATTGGGACATACTTACTCCGGAGTAGTATACCAGAGATGACCATCTTGTCATGTTCTGGTGGAAAGTTGATCATTATGACTCATCAACCATTTGCCTTTATGTCTTTAATACTAGAATAGTCGTGCGTACGTAGGATGTGACGTAAGACTTTTTAGATAACTCCGAGGCATGCCTTTTTGTATGCGATGCATGCCACCTTTCAAGTCATTCAACAAACATATTTACTTCTCTGTCCTCTTTTACATGTCACTTAATCGAATTTTTTTGTCCACTTTTACTTGTCACTTAACAATTTTCAATGCGCATTTAATGTCAACAACTATCTTAAAATGTCAAACATTAATTACTTCATTATCATATTCAATAAAAAATATATTCTTCACCAGTGATCATCTAATACCAATTTTACTTTTTGCACGAATTTTTTTATAAAAACATCAACCACCTACTTATTAAATTTGTTCAACCGCTAGCATTAACTTCACCTTAATCTACTCAAATTAACCATAAACGACATGCATTAGAGGACGGAGAGAGTATTTACTAGTAAAGTAGTCTCTACAATTCGACAAACATCCTCTCTCTGTCATAAGAAGCCAATCCAACTTCTTCTTTTCTTTGAACTCTCGTGGCTTAATTGAGTTAGGTCTTGTTGTTTACTCCCTCCCTAATTATATAACAATAATCGTTTAAGATTAAATTGAGTAGTTTAAAAAAATATTAATATAATTGATTGAACAAATTTAATAAATAGATAGTTAATATTTTGTTAAAAAATACGTAGTAAATTGATATATTATTACTGATGAGAAATGATTTTTTTTATTATGATAATGAAATAATTAATTTTTGACGTTTTAAGGTAAATGATAAATAAAAGTTGACAAATAAATTCGGTTAAGTGACACGAGTTAGATTTAGAGTTTAAGATTTATAATTTAGAGTTAGGATTTGTTGTCGCCGTCGGTCACCGCGTAAGTCATGGATTCAAATTCTGATAACACTGCTTGACTACCATGAATTCGAATCGATGGACTTGAGGTGTAGGCATTGCCTGAAACTCTCTTTAGGAGTTTAAGGTGTTATTTTGTAAAATTAAGAGTTGAATGCTCTATGAGAATCTGAATGATCAAACCACATCTGATTGCTGAATGATTTACTTTTATTTAGTAAGTCATTTTTTACATATCCTAATATATAATGATTTATCAATATAAAAATTAAATTATAATTATAATTTTACAACATAAAAAATAAATTAAAAAGTTATAATCATGTTATACAAATATTATTAATTTATGAAGTGTGTGAGATTCTGATTGAAGAAACTAGATGCGGTCGGCATTGATGTGATTCTGATTGAAGTACGATCTGGATAGAGTTGATTCCAGAAAGATATGAAAAAATAAAGAGATAATTATAATAATCTTATCGATATCGCCTCTGAATGATTCAGATATAAAATTGGTAACAAATCATTCCGACTTTTCAAATATTCATTAAGAGAAAAAGAACTAGTGTTCGGTTCACTGTATGCTTAATATAATAAGAGACCACCTCTTAATATAGCTCAATAAGTGTAACAAAATAAGGCCAAGTCAGTTTCAAAGGAGTACATTTTTTTAAAAGAAGGCAACCCAAAGTCTATGGCATTTACAGCGGTATCCTTCTTCTTAATGCATTCATCTTAATGCATTCATATGGAATATTTATAAGATTGAGGCATGATATTTGATATTTGATCTACATATACTAATAAAAACAAGTAAAAAATTGAAATCGAAAATACTATAATAATGCCGCAATAAAAAATGCTCAAATTAGAGGCAAATTTTGATCTCGTCTGTAGGATACTATATTAAATACTGTAAAAAATCGATAGAGAAGAATCTCAAATCAAGTCACACTATTACTACTTTTTAATGCCACAAGTAAATTAATTTAATGAATATTATAAAATTAAATCATATATGATCATCAGAATATATGGTTAGATAATCAAATGATAGAGACACTTGAAAAATGCACATAAAAACAGAATTTACATAAAGGAGATGTTGAGGGATGAATCAATTTGGATTGCTCAAGTTGAAGCATAAATTAAATGCATCAAGTAAGACAAAGATGAATGGTTCTAGAGCATATAGCTCATCATCAAATCATGGTATCGTGAAAAACATTTATAATGGTAATGAATCAGATCTCGTCGGCCAAAAGATTGTTAAATAAAAATTGATAGGACAAGGAAAAAATAATGTAATTGAATCAGTGAATGAATAATTCTTCTGAAATTGATTAAAAGAATGGGAGAATTTATGACTAAAAACTAGCCGCTTTATTAATGAGATGAAGAACGAAGAAAATGTACAATTCATGCCGACCTTGAGAGTTTTCGATGAAGGGCAAATTATCACAATGCATGAAGCACATGTTTTAAAAGTTTTTTTTCATTTGGAGGATTTAAAAGAAAAAAATTCATAGAGAAACATGTCGAGCTTGCTTTAGGCGTGTTACAACCTCGTTTGTAGTGTCATTGTTCACGATTCTGGTATAAAAATCATTTACATAGTATAATGTATGATTGATCATAGAAGATGAAGGTGATGCATTTTTGAATTGAATATATAAGAAAAGAGAACCGCTTGTAAATTCAATTCAAACGTTTACTCATCAATTTTACCAACATATGCATTCAGAGACAAAAACTATTATTAATTATCTTATCACACTCTTAATCCCGACTATCAAATAACAGGACAAGATCTTAGATATAATATATGTGGCCGGAGGTGGGTATATATTAGTTGCCCGGCCTGGTTCTGTCTTAATCAGCCAGTGCCGGATTGTTCTTGAGTGGGGATCAGTTTGTGCCAAGACAGCTATCTTCAGAAAGCTAATTGCTCCTATGCAACTAAATTCATTTAGGCTGTGTTTGGTTTAAGGAAAAAGTGGTGGAAAAGAAAATTTGAGAGAAAATAGAAAGAAAATGAAATCTTTGGAGAATTCCATCTAATTTTTTCTTGTTTGGTTTCATAAGGAAAATGTCAAGGAAATTATTAGGAATTCATTTAATTCTCCATGATCATGAAAAGTTTTAATGAAAAATATGTGGAAAATTATCAATTTTTCATTAATTCATACATCGAATTTGATGAAATACAATGAATTTATTCAAAAAATGATTATTTATTTTGGATATATTGAATTTGATTGGATTGATTTGTTAGAGATAAGAATCACATTTTCCATCCAATTTTCCATATAAACCAAACAAAGAATTTTACTAATTTTTCATCAAATTTTCTTTTCCGCCTAATTTTTCCTAAACCAAACACAGCCTTAGGGTATGTTTTGGTTCAGGAAAATTTTGAGTGAAAGGAAAATTTGAGAAAAAATTAAAAAGAATTTTGTGTTTGGTTTAGGAAAAATTAAAGATAAAAAACTAAATGGAAAGTTACGTGAAAAATAGAAAGGAAAATTTGTTTAAATTAAATAATGTTTATCACTTTTCAAAAAAATTTCCACTCCAAATCAAACAAAGAGAATATAAAATGAATTTTATGAAAAATTCATTTTCCTTCACTTTAACTTTTCTCAAACCAAACACAACCTTAGTAGGGGCCGATAGGAAGAGAGAGGTGCACTGGCTGGGAGCAATCGAAATGTTCGTTCATGCCTAATCTGTGAAACATCCACCCCAATGATTAATGCATAACCAACAGACGAATCAACCGACATCGGACCACCGCAAAAAGATGAATCATCCCCAACCGCAACCTTAAAACGAAACAGGAAAACATGTATATGTCAAAACAAACCAGTTCACCATTTTTATCAAAGAAAACTTCAACACGAAACACATGAGAAACTAGTTCACCATAATTTCACAGGACCCCACTTACCAAAAAGAAAAAACGTTTTAGGAAGAAAGAAACAAAAACTTTCGGAAAGCAGCAACCCATTTCGGAGAAAATCGACCATCAGCATATCAAATAAGGAGATGGGAACATAAAAAATGTCGTACTAGTTTGCAGCGCACTGTCTTTTTTTATTGTCTTTATGGCTTATTTTGAAAGAAAAAAACTCAAAAGAAGGCTTGAACTATCACCGCTTATCCAATTATGATTCGAACTATCACGATTTTCAAAAAGAGTGCGATGAAAAAAATGAATTGATTTTGGATGATGCTTAAGATCATTTTGTTTGATTTTTTAAATATAATTGATCTTATTAAATTTGTTGAAAATTATAGATGATTGAGTATGGAAAAACATCATTTTCTTTATGTGCACAAAATGATATTATTTATTTTGATAATCAAATGACGTAATTTTCGCACAAATATAAGTCTTTTAAGAATATTAGTTTAGTAATGTAATGGTAAATTTTATTTTAGAAAATCAATCAAATTTTTTTTTTCATCACACTCTTTTTAAAAATCGTGGTAGCTCGGAATGCAATTAGATAAGTGATGATAATTCAGGGTCCCTTTTGAATTTTATCCGCATTTTAAATACATTTTATTATATTGAGAATATAACTACGGACTATCCCTTCACCTCCACGTCTTGTCATTCAATTCAGCCTCGTCGCATACCAACTCTCATGCTCGTCCAATATATCCATGATAAAGATAATACTACCATGATTAATTACATTATATTCTAAAACAATTTTTCTACCTTTTGCATTTACAAACCAATTTTATATATAAAATTCAAAATTAAATTGTTAAAAAGTTTCCCCCAATATGCTGACTAAATTTCAAAATTTATTTTTCAACCACTACCTTAAAATGTTAAATATTAATCACTTCATTAGCATAATCAATATAAAAATCATTCTTTATCAATAATAATCTATCAATTTTACTTTATATGAAATTTTAATAAAAATATTAACCAATGATCTACTAAATTTGTTCAACTGTTAAAATTAATATCTTCTTAATCTAGTTAATTTAAAACCTTAAGGGTACGTTTGGTAGCAGTCCTGTTATTAATAGTAACGGGATAAATAATAATCCTTATGTTTAAAGCTAAAATCTATTTATTGGGATTATTAATACTTATCCTATTTGCAACCAAACACGTTAAACTATTATTAATTATCCTATTCGACTATTAATCCGGGCTATCAAACCTGGACTAAAAGAGTAATAGTGCATGAACTGAGAGACTAATTAAATTGCATTTAGGTGCCCCTTCGAACTGCCGCCGGTGTTGATGTGAATGGAGAGAAATGAAAAGACGTGACGACGTAACATAACATGGTTGCGAATTGAAGAGCAAGCAGCAGCCTCTCGCTCTCGTCATGCATGTGAATGGAGTGGTCCAGCAGAGCAGCAGCGATTCTCAGACCAACATTTAAACTCCATCTCCAGAGTTTGGTTCTGGTTTGCCAACATTTAAAGCCAAAAGTTATGTGAATGGCAGCTGCTTCACCCAATCCGATTTATAGGCCGGTTCCTAACGTGTCTCGTCTCACTCCCCTCCTACTAAATGCTGCCCCCCGCCTTCAGTATTTATTGCTGCTGTCATAATATTTTAGTCTTCTCATTTTGTGTTTCTGCATCAGTCTATAGCTTCCTTGTTATTTGCAGATTAAAACCGGGCTGCATTGGTCGGTTCAATCAGTCGAACTTCAAATCAGTGATGGGTCCGATCCGATTTGACTTATGAATCGGTCGAATTGGTTATAAAACAGGTCAATCACTATGAACCGGTCGGTTTTTTTGTTTTGATTTTTTGTGTGGTTCTAAAGTTGTACGATCCGTTTTGATAGTTAAGTCAGACTCGTTGCGGACCAGTTCAATCGCACTTACAACATATTCATGCTCATGTGATATCATTAGACCAGACTTGAGGACCGGTCTGTTTTAATGAAGATGGGTTCGACAAATAAATATCCGAAATAACCAATTTAAAACTACATTTGCTAGGTCATTTTTAGACACTAAGTCAACATTTTGTTTGTGACTGTCTATCTAATCTCTACTTTTTGGATTTACATTCATGCCTGGATGGGGTTTCGTTTCAGACAAATCTCTACTTTTCTAGATTCTGCAATGTTGACTCTTGACTGGTTGTGTTTGGACTGACTCCAACCTCATACATACATACACACGAAAGCTAAAACAAGTGCAGGATCTTGACGTCTGTATATCCTACTTTTCAAAGTCAAAACAAGGCAGTAGCTTCATTGCCATTTGAGCCATTTATTCAGAGGTTGCTGGCCAATGCATGGCACAGAAAGTCAAGCAGAAAAAGCTTAATCAGTGGGGGGGAATGCTACGCACAGATCAAGAGAAGCAGCAGCTGGTCTGAACTTTTGAAATTCAATTCATTCATCCTTTTTCAAGAGCAACAACACCATCTCAAGTCTCGACTGGATTTCTCAAACCAATGCATAAATCAACTACATAAATGAAAGATGGGTTTTCTTGAATGTCAAACTGTCTACTAATGCAGATGAGGAGCATCTGAATGACTTAGAAATCAGATCAAGAATGACAGACATGCGCCTGCCAAATATATGTAAGACTGGATAAATTGCAAGTTCCCGAAGAGGGACTAAGATAGCCCTTGGCTCATGGCCAAACCCCTTTGCTGTGGCTGTGGCAAGGCCTTTTGCTGGATATGATATCGGAAAAAGAGTCGATCAGCTGTGCGGCTAAGCTACTGGGGTCGTCTATAAGAGTTTGCACGAATGTGCTGACCACTCTGCGTTCTTGTTCGGTGGATCTCATGCTGTACCACGTCAATAGTTTTAGTCTGAATTCCTTGTCTATGTGACCCTCACATTCTAGCCATCTGATCATTTTCACGCAGTACTCGAAGTTCTCATCTAACCCGCCTGATCCATTAGACACCCCGGAGAGTGAGTTATCGATTAAAGCGCTGTCGCAGTCGTGGGTTTCTTCATTTGTGCTTGTCAGTCTTTTCCTACAAGGCTGGAGCTGTGAGTCAATGGCCGGGGCATGGACCCAGATCTGAGAGTCACTGCTGACCCGAGATCTTGTCTGGCTGTCTTTCTCGATGTCATGGGAAACGACACAGTCATTATCTCCGTCTCTGGAGTCTTCAAAAGGAGGTATTAGCGCTTCATTGAGATCAGGCACGGAGGCGACATTCAAGTCAAGGCAGCCACGTGAGCCACACGGAAACTGCTCTTTCATTTCAGGCTTCTTCGTTTCACTTGCTCCGCAGCTTTTCTCAACCCCTCCAGCAGTCAGTCCCTCTGCACAGTCTTGCTCTTGGGCCAATGCCACTTGCAGAACTTTCCCAAGATCTCGAACCTTAAATTCGGATGACTGAACACCGGTGGTTGGTTCAGACTCCTTTTGAGGACTTTGTCCGCCATTGGAATTCCCATTCTGGCAGTGTGGAATGACGCCAGGGACAGAGTTCTTGTGGATTATCTCTATGCTCTTTGTGAAACACTTGGCCACAGAGTGACCCAAGTCACCAGACTCCGTATAAGAAACCACCTCAAAAGTATACTCCGTGCACGGCTGAAGATTAGATATCATAATCCTTTTTTGACTCCTGGACAGCACGGTCATAGGCTCACTGGCCTCTTTCTCGTCTCGGCTCTTGAAATACCAAAGCTTGTAGCCCCTGATATTCTCCGATGAGGAATTAGATAGTTCCACCAAAACAATGACCACGGATGAACAAGTTACGTTTTGGAAAATGAACCTGCACGCAGCAGGAAGCGAAGTCCCTGCTACCAAATGAAAATAGCAAATTAATTAAAATTCCCATCTAAACTGCAAAACATTACTTGGAAAAAAGCTCAAGTTTTTTTAAAAAATATTTTTTATTAATATAATATTACATACGACGCACACAACCAACCACCAAGATTCAAACTCTGGCCGTGGGAATTGTCATGAATCACCCCCACACTCTCTTTACCAATAGGCTAGAGAAAAAGCTCAAGCTTAAAATACAGTACAACTTACCTCTGCGACATTTTTCTTGGTTAGGTTCAATATCAAGCAGGTCGTCTGTTTTCCTAATGGCAAGAGAGCATAGGTTCTGCACGTCATTGGCAACAGAGAGGCGGCTGACAATGCCACGATGATGCATCGTAGAGGAAATCTCATTTAGAGGACCAACCTCCATTTCTAGCTTCTCTTTCGCCTCGCTTACAATTTCATGCATTTCTTTGAACTTGGACGTCCCGTCTAAAAGCCTATAACTTAGTAAAACCCGATAGCAAAGGATATCAACACGGCGGGCATCTTTCGCAGCAACCAATTGTTTTTTCCACGAACTGCAAGTGTTGCATTCGAAAACTAACCAGGTCAGTCCAAAAGTTGCACGCTTTAAGTTTAAATTTGTCCAAGAAAATCAATCACAAATGTTTATAACCATATAAGAGAGAGCTAGTCATATGATGAAGTTGTTAGGAGTTGGCCGCAAAACATGAATAATCACAGATTGTAGTGAAAGAATATAACTGATAAAGATGCGGATCCAGCTAGCTAAATATGTAGCTTGCATAAGCATTTTATAAAGCCAGCAAGTATGGATACTTACCCAAGTACGTCCGAAACTTTACCGCACCACGTACAGCAATAACTTCCATCGAGCTGCATCAACTGCCCCAGATTCACTACTCCTACCTTCTTGCGTTGAAGAGCGCACTCTATATGGCAAGATAATCCACACGAGTATCCCACGCCAAATTCAGACGCGCATTCCAACCAAAGACTGGGGTCCTTGTTCTCATCAAACAAATGGCAGATGCAACAGGAACATCTCTTACAAAAAGCGTCATCTAAGGACATGCGGGCTCTGCAGGCAGAATTTTTACAGATCCATGAAGTCGAACATCCAAAATCTGAAGAGTCATCTGGTTTCGGAAATCGAGTGGGATTATCGCCTTTTCTAGGCTGTTTCTTTAATGAAGAGTTGTTGTAGAGACTGGATGCGGTTTTTTTTTGTTCCTGCTTCTTAGATGATTTGTTGCTCGTCTTGAATTGTTCGATCATTTTGCTTTTTGAAGAAGCTGATTGTTTCTTTTCACGATCAGAACAAGTCCGAGCAAGGTCCTTTCGTGGTCCATACTTGACAAACTCATGGAGAAGTTCAGGGCTTCTTGAGGCATCATCCGAATGGCCATTCTTCTCCGGAGTACTATGTACACTAGAGGAAAGACTCTGAACACCAGAAGCTGAAAATAACAATCAGTAGACAGCTATAACCAAACAAATGGCGAAGAGATATAACAACTGTAATTGTCTTTGTATTATTTTTTTGTAAATTTATCAATATAATATTACAACTCACACACCCTACCACCAGGAGATTCAAACTCTAGTCGTGGAGACAGTCCCATCACCCTCTTTACCACCAGGCCACACTCCTGATGGCCTCTTTGTATTACATGGGATTTTAAAAACCAGCTATGATTTGACCATATATAAGCAGTCATATTTCGTGTAACATTGCATTCATAGTCAGATCTGACTCCTGCAAGATTACAAGCTGGCTAAATGGAGCAACTGCTTTTTTTCTCATTAGAATTTGGTTAGATTTTAATAACATCCTCAAAAACTTCAACGCGCCAGTACCAAGTGATTTTTTTTATTTGCCAACCGATAGTGAAAGAAAAAGCACCACAGAGACAAATACTGGATGAAAGATCATACATGTGCGACATGTAAAAATGAATAATACCCTTAGTAAGTAATTTATCCTCCAAGTCCATTCTTCGCAGCTTGGTCATTAATATCCAGTTTCCAAGCCGCCAACCCCTGTAAGTCATTACAAACAATCACTAGTATCACTTTCCAAGCCTGGGATCTTCAAGGGAAAACATGCTTGGAATATACAATACAACAGCTAAGGAGTAAAAAAAAATGGCAACCATATTTCCACAATGTCTAAATGTTCAGAACAAAAGTCGTAGTCTAAATGAAAGTCCACTTTTTGGCTGAGCTGATTCAACTTCCCAATTCTAAACATCAGATTCGGGTTAATCAAGTTTTACTGTTTGGTGCACATGACTAGAAGAATCAAGTAAAGCTCAAGAAGAAAATCCATGCAAGCATCCTGTCCACATGTAGTTGACTTATAGTACTTAATATTTATTCAGCCAAACATATAAAAGTCGGTCATCACTTTCACAGCCATTATCGTCCCCAGCTTTCCAGTGCGTAACCTTTTCAATAATAATGCAGGTCATATAAAATAAGGAACCAAGTATATAAGAAGAATTGAAGATTAGTTGGATCCACACTCAAAACTAATTAGCAATGAGTGGTGAGAGCTCAACTATATTCTAAATGGCCATGTGTGACTTAGCACTATGGCTCAACAGAGACAAACTACAAAAATGCCACTAGAGCACTCAAACTAAAACACACTCAAATGGCAAAGTAAGATCCTTTATGCTCAAAGGCACCACTCAATATGCCAATCAGATGCTCTGGAAAAATCAGCCTACACCAATGTGCTTATTCTCGACCTCTGGCAACCCCAAATTCAACCAACCGAACGAACTCATGTCAAGATGAATGGTGGGTTGGTGACTCTGAGATATGCACACAATTCCCAGTAGATTCAGAGATTGAGATGACTGGAAGTAGTCAGATTAACGAACACGCACAGGCCGCATTTCAGAAATTTCAGGACGAGATGAGGGACCGGAATCGGAAGGAAGATGCAACAAACGTCATCACGGATCTGAACTGCCAAATACCCAAATCGAAACACACTCGCTCGAAAGCAGACGAACCCTAACCAATCCACGACAAACCCCAGAACAAAACACACACCCCCAGAAGACGCGGCGAAGAAGCTGCGTAAAAGCTCAAACCTTTCCCTCACCCGCAATTGAACCAAAGCGGGACGTGGGCCGGTCAGCCGGGGCAGAGGAAGAAGCTTACCTTGGAGGAGCGCGGAATGCGGCGCGGGAGCGGGTCAAACCCTAAGGGAGGGTTTTAGAGAGAGATGGAGAGAGATCCCGCGGAGGCCGAATGGAGAGGAGGGTTTGGGTGTTGGCGGAGTTTTACACGCGCGAGTGAGTCAGTTTCAAAAGCGCCAGCGGGTACCAGGAAAAAAAAGTGCGAATCAGTCCGGCTTTGGAACAGTAGCGGTTGGCGGCGCGTGAGAGAATCTTTCCTTCCTGGCACTTTCTCTCACTTTTATTATCTTTTTCCAGAAAATTAATATTATTGGCAATTAGGGTGGGGAGAGATGGTGCGTTATTTTGTAGGACACCAGAGCAGTGGTCCGCTCATAATATACTTTTTTTTCTGTCCGCTCATAATATTTAAGATTAAATTAGTTAGATTAACAAAAAAAATGATTAATATTTATTTTTTAAATTTGGTATAAAAATAAATTATTACTGATAATAAATTATTTTTTATTAATTAAGTAACAAATAAAAATGAATAAATAAATTCAGTTAAGTGCAAATAAAATAAAAGAAGAAAGAGTAAGTATTTATTTAACTGGTTTAGGCATCTAGACTTGAATCCCAGGGACTTGAGCCCTAAAGTAGTCATTTCTTGTTTGATATTAGGATAAATTATGAAAACATATTCTGAGCTATCACTAATTTTCAAATTAAGTATCAAATTTTTTAATTATTCAATTTCAATACTAAACCTTTTACTTATTCACTTCAAGTACTATAGTTTAATAGAAATAAGCAATTAGCATGAAATGTGAGAATTAGTTAAGAAGTTCAACTATTTAGATAGGATTTTGAAATTTGCATAAACATATCGAACACACAATATATTTTTTCACATAAATTTCTCATTTTATTAAGTCTATAGTAATGAAATTAAATTGTTTACAAGTTTGGTACTGAAATCGAAGAATTAAAAAAGTTCAATACTTAATTTGAAAATGGATGATAGTTCAAAGTATGTTTTTGTAGTTTACCCGTACTATTATTACTTACTCTTTATTTCACAAAATATATTTATCTAATTTTAATTTATATAAATCGTATTCAATATTACAATTATCCTAAACAATTAATATTATTACATTACTATCATAATTTATACAAATCAATCAATGTTTTTATCTATCAAATTTAATCAACAGCTAATATTAATATCTATATATAACAGAATAGGATTTCTGTCGTGACGCTCCCGAACCGGTCGGTCCGGTTCGGTCCGATCCGGTCCAGTTCGGTTCAATTCCGGTTGGTTCGGTTTCAAATTTTAAAAAATCATTCGGTTTATAGTTTCATATTTTAAAAAGGGATGACTAATAATTTGGTTAAATTTTAATTTTTCTCGAACCGAACCGTCGGGACGACGGGTGCCTTTAATCGTTCAGTTTACAGTTTCATATTTTAAAAAAGGGTAATTAATAATTTGGTTCGATTTTTAATTTTTTTTGAACCGAACCGTCGGAACGACGGGTGCCTATACTTGTTAATATCTACAAACCAAGTGATCATTGATTTGGGGGAACAAGAACACCACCACCTTTGACTAGGAGTACGGCCAATCTAAACTCTGTTGAACCGGAATAGTAAATTTAAATATGATCATCAATTTGGAAATAATATTTTAAGTAATGTGTCTCACATAAATACAATCATCTTATTTTATTTAAAATCAATCCCGTCCACATAAAAACCAAAATATAATCAATCTCGTCCGCATAACAAGACTGACAATATTGTGAACCAGTAAATACACTAAATATGAATCCCACAGATTTGACATTGAGCGATTTGGTTGGCAAAATGGGTATCCACAGATTTTATTATTATGGTTCGTTGTTGGAAACCTGTTAAGCTAATAAATCAAAGCTTTGCTTTTCTGCTAATCATATTTACTGCATTTTATCAAAAGGGATGAGAAAAGAGAAGATAAGATAGTTGGCCCGATATGTTGAAGTTTTATCATGGAAGGAAAAAGTTGCTGACCAAATTCGGTCATATGATTCTCTGCACTTGTAGAAACAGATGGTTCCATGGTGGGGGTCAAGGCAAGTCAGCGTCTGCCTGTCTCACCTTAACATCTGTCTGCAACATATGAATAGACACGTTTCTATCAATCTTTGTTTTTCCTATTTCACATTGGATACGATATTTTAGGTTATATGGGCATCTTTAACGGAAATTTATGAGAGAGGTTTATGGTATAATATGAAATTTATCTGACATGAAGCTCCATTGTGGATAAACGTTTATGCTCATCTGACATGATATTGCTTTACGCAGATGATGCGTTTCATGAAAAATATACGGCATTTGTATATATAAAACGCCGCATAATGATTAGGGTTTTTAAAAATTAAATTGGGTCGAGCTTTTATGACGTTTTCAAATTACAAACTTCATTTAAGTCTATCATTAATTATTAAAATAATAAATATATCTGTTATATGAACCTTATAAAATTTGATAATGAATATAATATAAAAATATTATAAAATTAGTGGAATTCATTAGTTGACATGACATAAAACTCACGTAACATGACATAAATCTGCTTTTGAGGTTTATGGGTTAAAGATGCCCTTAACATGTTTATGAGCATCAACTTTATACTCCATCATGTCATAGTTGAACCAGTTGAGAGCCCGGTCAACGAGGCTCAGGATTCGCACATAATTCAAGCAAAAGCCAAACAAAAATCCTATTATGAAAGAAATTATTTTACTAATATAAAATAAAATAGACTTAATTATAAAACTGTCGCAGAATCTACATAGCAGCTGCAAGGCCAGCACATATATCATAACAATTGATAGCCATGAGAATACAAGTGCAGATGGGCTCATGAAAGTTGTGGTAGCATATACTTTGTCCTTACATTT
The DNA here is from genome assembly GCA_002312845.1 of Kalanchoe fedtschenkoi. Taxonomy (NCBI): domain Eukaryota; kingdom Viridiplantae; phylum Streptophyta; class Magnoliopsida; order Saxifragales; family Crassulaceae; genus Kalanchoe; species Kalanchoe fedtschenkoi. The sequence continues at coordinate 974,809 of NQLW01000031.1, read as the reverse complement.
GGGGCTCAATCAGATGCCGCTTTTTTATAGAGGCAGCAAAGCTGATTGAAATTTCATAATATCTACATCTGGTTCGAAAGTCCATAGAACGTGTTCACACTTTTATTACAACACTGGCATCAACGATACTTTTCAACAATGCGTCAAATATACCTGTCCGAAAAAGAAAACAAGGTCAAATTGGAGAAGATTCCGTTTCAGAAAAAGCCCAGCCAGAAATTCAAAAACAAATAACAGACAACTACCACGCTATTTATGCTGTGTCGTTATATTTCTCATATAATTTCAACCAAAATGAAATGTAATATGGTGAGATATAGATAGCTGCAAACCCAAACAAGATGCAGTACATCCAATAGAAGCCAGTAGTTATTTGTTTAGTGGCTAAATAAAACTAAGCACCAAAGCCTGTCGTAAAATAATAAACATAAATGCAGCACTAGAACCTTTTCCCAAGATTAATAAGGAATCTTCTACATTGGGGCTTTTGACCTAACCCAGAAATTATTACCTAATAAGGTCACTAATAGATTACTCAAAAATAATTAGCAATACTAGATGACTATTAAACTGTAAAGTACAGCGAATGTCTTACACAGAAACTAGACAACAACACAGAGCTAATAGATAATCACGAAAGTCTCCATATTATTGGACAGTGGTGGATCATCCACAAAAGAGACTACAAAAAACTCTTTTTGTCATTAAAGCTTCTCAAGTTCTTTTGGAATAACTTCAGTTCATAAATCACCCAAGGATTTGTAGCCTGTAGGTAACAATTTGTGAAAATCCCCAGAGCCAACGAATTGATGCTATAAGCCGCATATCATACTTTCACTGGCATATTTATCGAGTGGCTCATCTGCAGCGCACAGCAAGCCAATTCATATACTGAAAGCCCAGTTAAGCACCAAGACAGCGGCGTCAACCACTCAACGAATGAATCAGCTGAGGAGCAGATCCATCAGGTTAACTCTCAATTTAATGCTTATACAGACAGTCGGTTACTTAAGCTAAAAGTACCTGAACTTTAAATCATATGTTTTTTATCGTAAATGCCAAGGAAAAATAACTAACAAGTAACAACCATGCAATGTGGTCAGCTCAACTTTTCAAACCCATCAATTGATAGGAGAGCACTCAACCACATACTTTATCAGAAAAGTCTCCATTTACCTTTGATCAATTTGTTTCAGGTTTTAAAGAGACAGCAGTCAGTAGCTAGCCTTACAATGTAAAAAGACCAACAACAAGAACGTGAGTAAAGCAACAACATGATCATAAAATCCAGACCTTAGGAGAGCCATCAGAATCACGAAGAAGCCTTGGAGCCCTGGCACTGGGGGCTCTCATCGAAATTCTTGGAGGGATATTTAGCCGAGATACCCCCAACCTCAAAGACCAAATTGTCCCCGCTGGCCCTAATCCCAGTAATCGACCACCACTTGAAGAAGGCCCACACGCTGATCCCGTTCAGCTCCGCAATCCGCTTCTCCGCGATCTTGCCGGTGATTTTCTTGCTATAAGTAGCGAGATAATTATCGGGAGGGAGCGTGACCTTGCAGGACTCACCGAGGAGGACGGAGAAGTCGCCCGACGTGCGGTTGAGGTGGTAGGATGTGACGATCGGTGGCAGGAGGCCGTTAGGGAAGCCGAGCTTGTTGAGCTCGTCGTGCGCGGTGACCGCCTTGGTGTCGGCGGTTGCGGAGGCGACGAATAGGAGGATGGAGAGGGTGGATAAGAGAGGAAGGAGACATTTGCAGGTCGACATGGAGATGGTTTAGGGTTTCGTGGATGATGAGAGAGAAGATTGATTTGGGGAAAAAGCTATTTCTGCTAAGGTCTGATTTGGGTTGAGTTTGACCGCGTCTGGTAATTCTCATTGACCAATTCTCAAGTTTGAAAAGTCTTCGGATGACTATCTCTATAATCTATTCTGAATTCTAGTATCCTAAATTAAA
>NQLW01000031.1:919088-971701 GCA_002312845.1 Kalanchoe fedtschenkoi | reverse complement strand
TTAATAATTACTCTTAAATATCGTGTTTCTAATAAAAATTTATTTATACTTATTGGAATTAATTTTGGAGATAATTGTAATTTTAATAATACCAATGAAACCCCAAATTTAATTTTTCGTATGAATTGCAAATTGAAAAGTAATGCCTGTCAATTTATAAAAGTGAAAAAAATCTAAAAGGGGTCATGGACTATCACCTCTTATCAAATTGCGGTCTGAACTATCATGATTTCAAAAAGAGGTGCGATGGAAAAAACATTGGACTTATTTTGGATGATACTTAAGCTTAGTTTGTTTGAACACTTAAATGTAATTGTTCTTATTTAATTTATTGAGAATTATTGATGATTGAATATGAAAAGACATCATTTTCTGTATGTGCGCAAAACGATATGATTTATTTCGACTACCAAATGATTTAATTTTCGCATATAAATTTAAATTTTATATTAATATTAACATAGAAATGTAATTGTAAATTTTATTTTAGAAAATCAGTCCAATCTTTTTTCATCGCATTTTTTTTAAAATCATAATAGTTCGAATCGCAATTAAGTAAGTGGTGATAGTTCAAGATCACTTTTGAATTTTTATCCCTTTATAAAAGGAGGTAATATATACTTTGTTTTTATATTTTTCACTTGATTAAATGAGTGTACAATGCATTAATTGCAACTAAATAAAATGAAAATTAAATGAAAATTAAAATCATAGCAGTAAATAAGAGCATGCAAGCGGGTTTGACCACTCGGCGTCAGATTCATTTTACTTCTTTAAAAGAGTTGTCGACCAGACATATCCAGCGCAGCCCATAAAACGACAACAAAATACCACAAAACGCCGAAAAAGCTCCTCCTCATTTCAATCCGCTCGTCTCGTCAGTCCCAAACAGTCCATCATCATCAGCGCCCGGCGGCTCCCTCCCCTCAACAGCTGTTCGAGTCGTGCTTTGCCAGCATATCATCTCGTTAATCGTCTTCTGATCCTGCACCGTCCGTGCCGCGTAGATTCGAGGTCGGTCGGATTCGGTCTGCTGCTCGTGGAAGTGCCTTCGTTTATTTAGGGTTTTGGTTCTGCTATGACGCTGTTTGAATGCCAGATCTGCTGTTTACATTTTGTTGGGCGAGGTTTAGAATGGGTGAAACTGACGAGGCCAGATTTGAGCACAAGTCAATGATCTTCTTAGTTGCTTAAGGAATTTCAGTCTGTGATGTGGATGTTTGATTTAGCTGTATGTTGAGGAATCCTTGCGTTGTTCTGGCATTAAATTTTGAGTTGACTTGGGCGGTTTTGGCTGTTTTGCATGTGCTGCTGTCTAGGTGGGCTGTGGCTTTGAGTATTAATGGCTAGCAGGTTAAAGGAAGATGAGCGAAATGAAAGAACAATTCGAAGTCTTTTGAAACTACCTGCAAATAAGAGGTGCATCAACTGCAACAGTTTGGTATGTGGCTAGCTTGTCAACCCTTTGTTCTTGGTGCTTCTGTAGCTCTGTATGACTAAAATTTGAACTGAACACTTGAATTTGTATTCATGTTGCATGCTTTATTTTTCATTCAAAGAAGTTTGATATGTGCTAGGCTTTTATTTAGTTTGAATTGCCAGCCTTACTGACTTAAAAAGGTTTTCATGCGGAAACATGAGAAGTTGTGACTGTAATTGTTAATGTGTCAGTTTATCACAAGATACTGATGCTTAAATATTTTTGTTAGCACCAAAGTAAGCAAAAAATTTTCGGATTAGCCTTGAGTATCCTGTTCTCAGGCCTTGTTATTTTAGAAATTGAATCTGAAATTATCTTAATTCATCTGATCTTAATTTTTTACAACTTAACTTATCTTTAAATATTACGAATGAACATATCATAACTTAACTTATTACAACATATATTATCTTATCTTATTATTACTGAACTTAATGAAGTAAAAATGATCTTATTACCACCTGCTGCCGCTGACGGACCACTGCCATCGCCACCAACCACTGGTCCACTGCCTCCGCCGTTGGCCACCACCTCAGCCAGCCATCACCCCACCACTGACCAGTTATTACGAGACTGTGAATGGTTCATCAATTTAAACTCATATATTTATATTATTCTGGTCAAACGTATCTTAACTAATTTAGCTTATTTGACTCAACTTAATGTAAGTGTACTCAACTTAATGTAAGTGAACTTATCTGAATTTACTTATCGTGACTTGTCTTTACTTAACTTAATGTAAGTTAGCTTATTTGACTAAACTTAATGTAAGTGAACATTTTTAATGCATCTTATAATATTTAAAGTTGTTTACAGTTTAGTGGACAAAATGATGCAGTGAATTTAGTATCCATTGGTTTTTTCTTTTATTTTTTGTGGGGGCTGACATGTTTCCATCCAAACAGGGACCACAATATGTGTGCACGAATTTCTGGACTTTTGTCTGCACAACATGCAGTGGAATACAGTGAGTTCTTCTATGTTAAATGCCCCCACTTTGCGACGGGGTCTCTCGCCTTGCTCATAATTCCGGATCATAGATTAAAAATATCATACTAGTTGCAAAACATTAATGAACCACGAAGCCATGCAGACAAAAAAAGGCTCAGGAACACTAATGTTGGATATATTTGTATTTCAGTCGGGAATTTACGCACCGGGTGAAATCAGTATCAATGGCGAAATTTACATCGCAAGAAGTTACCGCTCTTCGAAGCGGAGGAAATGAGGTAAGAATTTTTTTTTTTTTGGGGGCTTATACATGCCAGTATGTTACCAAAGGGAGTCTAAAGCATCATCCATATATTGTTAACAGTGTGCAAAGAGTATATATTTCAAAGAGTGGGATACTCAGCGTCATTCGTACCCTGATAGCAGGTTGACACTCAGACCAGTTTGTTGGCATTGATGTATTGGTGCAATTATAAAGACTAATTGATGGTCTTTTGCTGGTCAGTAACATTGACAGGCTTAGGGACTTCATCAGGCATGTCTATGTCGATAGAAGATTTAGTGGAGAAAAGGTTTCTGAGAAGCCTCCAAGGGTATACGATTTTCTTATGTATTCGAATTGAGAGTTGTTTTATTAGTATCGTCTTGTATTTTTGGATGTACTGTGCTTTCCTCGGCCTGCTATGTTAGCTAGTGTCAGATGTTGATGCTGTTAACTATACATTCGATAACTGTTGTCATTCATCTAAGTTTCATAATCACCTATATTTTCTTATAATTTTTGTACCCACTCAATGTCTTTCAGCTTCAGTGCATTCTGATTATTATTGATGCTTCTTCTTCAGGGTGAAGATTCTTATGATAACAGGAGGAGTGATGCATTCCGTGGTGGATCTCGAAGTCCGCCTTATGAAGATACATATGATCATAGACGTAATGACAGGCCCAGCCCTGGTGGAAGGAGCGATGATAGCAATTCTAAGTATGATGATAGAAGTCCTGGGCATGATAGGGAGATCAGGTATTCTAGTGACCAGGGAAGGAGTCCTAGTCGCCCTGAGACAGTCAATGACTGGCACCGGGAGGACAGATTCGGTAATACTAGAAAACCAGAAGATCGCCGGACTTCTGATGGGGATTCTTTGTCAGAAGGCAGGTCACCAGACCATCAAAAGGATATAAATATGCCAAGCCCTCCTGTTGCGCGACCTGTAAGAGATATATTGGGAGATAATATCGTTCCACTGAAGATTGATCCTCCAAAACCAAATGGTATCAAGGTTACTGATGCTCCTGTACAGGTATTGGTGAGTTCCGCTGCCTAATTAAGTCACATCTATATATATTTTTCTGTGTACTAGGGAGTCTTCTCTAAAGATCTTTAAAAAGGGATAGTATGATGTACCTGCGTGCTACTAGTAATGATTGTGTTTTGAAATACTTTTAGCTGTTTACGTCATGACATAATTGTCATTAGTTTCAATCCTTCTTGTGATTGGACGATGTAACCTTGATTTCACGCTCACAATATGATTGTATCCAGCGGCAACAAATCCATGTGTGACAATGCATTTGCAAGTGTCTTCAGATTGCAGCTGAAACTTGAAAGCTATGCTTTGTAATCCTATATATGTTTTACCACCTAACTTAGAATGGTCAGTCAGCCACTTTTGGCCATCTATCCAATTATTATGACTCTGTTTTATCAAATTATGTAGCTCTTGGCTATGGCTGGTATCTTGATCAGTTACATTTTATTCAAGTCACTGTTGTTTTGTGTTTCAAATTGTGTTCCTTAAGTCGCAATTCATTGTGTTTTAATATGTTGCGGTCTTGTTCGATATGCCAGAGAACGACATCTTCTAGTAGCTTTGGGAATTATGATGCAAATCAAGTGGAACCTAGAAGGGAAACTTTAGGAAGTTTGATCGATTTCGATGCAGATCCTGAGCCTCCTGCGGTTGCTGCGCCAATGCCAAAGATTGAGCAAACGAGTTCTGTCTCGACGATGATTCAACCAGCGAGTTCAACCAGTAATGACAACTGGGCCTCTTTTGATTTTGCCACAGAGGCAAAAAAGCCTCAAGTTCAATCCGGTTCAAGCAATACTCTGGAATCACTACTTACCGAACTGGCAACACCTTTACCAATTCCTGCGCAATCAGGGCAGCCTCAGATTGTCAGTGCTCCATTTTTTTCATCTGGTGGAGTAAGTAAACCAGATGCATCTTTGGGTCAAGCGCCTATGCCACCATTTAATACTGAAGGGTTTACTGCAGCTCCTGGCAGCACTAGTATAACTTTTAACAATATGAATGCATCAGGATCATGGCCTAGTATTCAACAACCACATTCATTCCCCTCTGTCGGGCCACATCCCCCTAGTGCCGAGCAACCTTCTAACTTCTCAGCTGCACAGCTTCCACAATCTGTCTCAATTTCTGCTCATGGGATCGGACCACAGCCTCAGAAAGCAGAGGCAAAATCAAGTGGGAGGAGTGCCCTGCCTGAGGTGATTCACATTTGGCTTTGGTGTTAATATTTTCAAATGCCTTGTTGAAGTAATTGAACATTACTTAATGTTTCCAGGATCTCTTTGCTGCAACCTATTATTCTTCCCTGACTGCACCACAAGGCTGGCATACTAATCATCTTGCTGGGATGGGTTTTGCAATGCATTATAATGTTCCCGCAGTATGTTCTTCTTAAGTATTTATTTGATTGAAGTTTGTTGGATTCACATTTGATAAGCTACTGATTTGACTGGCTTTATCTGAAATTTGCCTCTGTTGCAGCCGTCTCATAATTTTCAACAGCAATCAAAGTCATCAAACCCTTTCGATTTCGGCAATGATTCCTCAACGGCCCCAGCACCACTGGTAATCTGAAGCTTTTTTTTTACGATTATTATATATGATGATTTTACGTACTCAGTTCTGTTGCAAGAGATGATCCATGAATATTTTTAGTAGCGGAGATATTAATTGTATGCAGAGACTCATTATATTCATGGATTAAGTATTTTGAAGCAGGAATGCACATATGTTTTCTAATAGTATTAAGTAAGGTAGTGTCCCCAAGTTAAATTTGGGAGAGAGCTTAGAAAGGGCAGGATTTGGTAGGAAACTAAGTAAAAAGGTGTGTTCCTTAATTTTTTATGGAGGGATTTGGAGAGATTGGAACCCCAACTTTTCTTTCCTTCCGATTTGGGAGGATTTGGAGAGATTTGAGTTATAAAAGACAGTTTTACCATTTTGTTATTCCCGAGAAGACAGTTGGGGAATATAAGAGTAAAGAAATGTCACATTTACTAAAATAACCTTACACTCCTCTCTTTTCCTTTCCTCTCCTTTCAAACCCTTTCACTCCCATTTTCTCCAAAATCGGGAACAGAGCATAAGCTAGACAGTGTTGAGTGTAGTATTATAATAGATGTTGGTACGATGTTGCCTAGTGAATATTAGGCACTGCTATTGATATCAGGATCATGCCTACTCATCTGAGCTTTATATGAATTTATAAATATATCTATTCTATGCATAAAGTATGATCTTGAAATGGCAATTTTGTATATGATCTTGTCAACCACAATGCATTGGTATCAAACTATAGTATTTAGCTTAAATTATATGTTCAACGGGGCTATCCGTTCCTGTGAATCATTGGTTAAACAGAACTGATGGTTCTACATTTGTCCATCTGATGCAGTTTCCTTCCATGGCATCCTTGCACAGTGCTCTGCCAACTATGCCACAGCCATCAGCAGGCTTAATGCACTCTTCTAATGTTGGTGCTCCTTCCTCGGCATATATGCAATACCAAATGTCGTCCAACACTTCCCAGGCCCCACTCTATGCTGGAATGCCTCAAGGTGAATGATTTCGTTAAGCAGTGTTTGTCCTTTTGTATGTGTATTGAGGGATTTTTTTATATATATTTTCGTTGACATCAACTCACAAATCACCAGGGGCGTACTTCGGCCAACAAGTACCGCTAAGCATACCAACTATAAGGTTACTTGACATTTTATAGATTTACTTGGTATATGTTTCATCGATCTGGTTCCATCTTTTGTAATCTTGCCACTCATCGCCATTATTGACTTCCATTGTAGACCGCAAGGAGTAGGTGGAATTGCAGATTCATCATTTTCTGGCTCCATAAATCCAAGCCAACTAATGATGGCTGGGGGTTACGCGGCCCCGACCTCAGCCCCTGCTGCACCGAATTCATTTCCATCTGGTGGAGGGAATCCATTTGGGTAAGTGATTAAGTGCTACCAGAAGCAGCTGTGATACCATTTTTGGTTGCGTACGTCCTGATGATTTGAAATCCCAATGTGTAAAGTGTTTGGTATATCTTGATGATCGGAAACCAGCTGTGTAAAGTTTTTGGCACATAAAGATCCTGTTGTAGATTAAGTCAAATGCACACATCTCAGTGGAAGTTATTATCAATACCTGGTTGCTCCAAGTTTCCGCATTGGCATTGTATAATATGTTTATTGCGTGGTAAAGTGAGGAGGAAGAAGAGGAAGATAGGAATGTGAAATGGGATAGTGGTGTTCTGTCTGTCATCCCATGTTTGGCCATAGTTATGTAACCTAAGTGCTTGATGTCGTTGTACCGTAGGACCTGTAGAAAGCTATTTTGAATTTTCATGGACAGTTTTGTAGTTTGTACATCTACAGGTTCATTTGTATTTGTGGTGCCTTGTAATACTTTGTTTGTAAGCCTGACATGCTTTCTCATTGTACTAATCATTTATTTGTTTGTTCTAAATTTCTTTTTGTGCATTTTAAAATTCATATGATCAGCTTGCCTTTCAGTTATGTTACTCTGATGAACAGAATTCATGACATTCTGTGATCTCAGTTTTCACATTGGACATCAAAAAAGGTACTCAGATTATACGACTGCTTAGCATTCTTGGTTTGCTTTACTTGGTGTTCCAATCCTATTACAGCTCCTCGTCAGGAAACAACTCTTCCTTGAGCGCTGGAGCAATCCATTGGATCTGTATGTAAGTGATCTCCCACAGGTCATCCCCTTCCACCTTCACCAGTATCTCATTTTCCTTCAGTGTGGTAATGATTTTTCTCAACAGGCCCGGCACCATCTCCTGCAAACTAGCCTCCCCGTAAGCTCCCAAATCCGCCTTCATGCATGTGTCCATTCTCCTCAACACCCCGAGCCAGAACGTCCTGAACCCTGGATTCTCCGCTATCTGCTTCACATACTGCAAGAACACGTCAGTAAGTAGCTCCATGGCGATTTTCAGTGTCCCTTCCATGCTCCTCATCTCCCTCTCCGCATTCTCCCTTCTCGAGTACTCCAGCATCTTCTCGTGCAGATCATCCACCATTGCAAAAATAACCAGATTGAAACTGCCGATGCAATTCGTTGACTGCATCTCCAGCTCCTGTGCGAGTATGAAGCTTTTGTGCAGAGCTGCCACTGCCTGGTTTCGGACCTCTTCCCGCCTCGCCAAGCTGGTTTTCCTGAGTGCTTCTCCCAGTTTAACGAACAAGTTCATGGCCAGGCTGGACCCTCCAAGGGCCTTGGGGTTGTCGTCAAATGAAGAGCTACTGGCATTGCTTGGCATACTGAAACTACTTCCAGGATCTGAATAGTTCTTGTTCCATTGAACCAGCAGGTTCACCGAGTTCGACATGAGGTCCAGTATCTTCACATTCTTCTCAATGGGACTGTTCTTGAGTGCCACGAAACCGAATGCGCAGTCAATACAGTATGCGTAGTTGTATTTAGTGATGTAGGTTTTCTCAGACATCAGGGTGATCAGAGCTTCAACTCCTTGCGCATATGTTTCCGGGTGTCTTCCTGTGACGGAGAGCAAATGGAGGACTGACTTCCACCCCAGCTGGGTCTGCAAATTGCCCGGGTATTCAACAAGAATCTTGCTCACCGTCTGAGTGATGACTTCACCGCATATATCCAAGATCTCCTTGTCGAGCTTCCACATCAGATTTATCGTCTTGAATATGGTTTCTTCGGAGTTCTTCTCTTCCCTGTAGGAGGAAAGTAGTTTCAGGCAGATCTTCATAAGGCTCACAATGGCCTTCTCCGCGAAGGGCATGGGCGAGAATAACGGGAACTGCGCCACCTGCAGAAGAAAATCTTGGAAAGGAGGCCAGAAGCTGGGGAACCGATCGATATTAACTGAAGTGAGCGAGAGAAGCAATTCCCAACAGAACCCAACAGTGTCCTCCTCCTCCACCGACGTGGTAAATTTATGGGCCTTGCCGCCAGCTGCGAATATGAGAGCCCGTCCCAGGCACAGCAGCGACTCCTCCGGTAAGCTTGAGCTATTTTTGAATATGTTCCCTATGCGACATTGCTGTATCATCTTCTGAATCTGCTCATATTCTCCGTCCAGGCTCAGCGAATCCTCCACCGTCTCCATCGACAGGAAATGTGAGAATCGGCCGATCATGCTGCTACTAGCACGGTTCCCCAACGTCCGCTCGTAAGGATTGTGGAGCGTGCTGGACCCGAACCTTGGATGAGACTCGAGCTCTGCTGACGCTGCATCAGGCTCGTCGAGAATCTGCGGGATGAGCTTTTGCCGCTTGAGGAAGACTAGGTACTCAACGATGTCCCTCCAGCCGCCTCGAATGCTGTGGCCGTAGTCATTTGCGACGGTGAACAGCGCCAAGGTGGCTAATCTTTTGCGCAGGTCGTGGACGCTGGCGAGATCGATCTCCTGAGGGGACAGGAGCCTCGTGGCTTTGTAGAAACACGCGACAACCTCGTCCATGGTGTCATACAATCCGTGCTGCGCTACTTTAACCACGGAGAAAAACCCCTCTATGCAGTCATTCAGAATCTCGTGCTCGTTCGTTCTGACAAAGATCACGCTGAGCAGCGCTACAGAAGGACCCGATATCGCTGCGAACATGTCCCTCGACAGTTTCCCGTCAAAGATCTCGCATGGGACGAAAGGCTCGGCAATCTTCGACTGACATATCAGCTGCACCCATTTACTGGGGTTCATCTCTGTAGGCAGGCCGGTCTGAGTGAAAATGGAGATGGGGTGGCTCGATATAGAGCGGAAAAGCTGCGACAGGTATTCTCTGGGAAGATCCTGGCCTCCGTTGATGCCTCGGTTGTTCCTGATGAACTCCTCTTCTGTCATCTTCTTCTTCACCTGCGGGTTATGCTGATCCGTGTTCAGCATGATCAGCGAGTAGCACAGGATGTAAACCGCATCCTTGCTCACGAAGAGCTCCAGCGACTGCTGATCGTAGAACCTGTCCGAGAAAGCTTCCAGGATCCTCTGTATCTTTTGGGCCTCTCCTGGTAACCTGAAAGTTTCCAGATAAGTTCTCAGAGCCGTGTCAAGGATCACTCCCGGGAAATGGAATGTATCTGTGAAGTCCTTGAGAACTTGGAGGTGGAATGCGCCAGGGTCCCCCAGGTAATCACCGATCATGTTCTTGTCTAACCCCGGCATGTAGCGGAAGAAGTAGGCGTAGGCTTTCGGATCAGGCGGCTCTGAGATCAGCCCGGCTGCCTTCAAGTAATCCAAGCCCTTCTTCTCCTCCCGGTTGAAAATGTTAGCAGCGATCCTGAGTTTCTTCTTCTGGGCTTTCCTGATCCTCACATGCTCAACCCACTCATCCATCTCATCGTCATTTTTCGCCTTCTCCTCCCAGTAAGGGCTGAAGTCAGTTATCTGCACAGGATACGGTTCGAAGGAGCTCGGCGGATCGTCCTTGCTGATACTGTCAGCTATTGTGTGTATCAGTAGCAGGACTCCCTCCAGAGCCTGGGTGTGCAAGCTGGTGAAATTCACATGAGCCGCGGCCACAGTTGTCTGCGGCGCAGTCGGGGGAACGTGAGGAGTCGCCTGTCGGCACAGCAGCTTCCCGATCTCCTCGAACACGTTGCAGCGGATAGGATCGCAGTCGTAGTTCGCATACGCTTCGAATATGAACGTCGGCTGCCTCACAAAGTTTATAATGGCCTCCACAGCCACCTCCTGGAGAACCAAGCTCCCCATTCTGGCAACCCTGAACAGCACAAAGAAGAAGAATGCCTCCAGCTGAAGCCGTATTGACCTGCCACCAAAAGCAAAGGAAAATAGATAGAATCAATTCAGCACAGATCCGACAAATCTGACCATCAGCACATTCGAACTCTGTGCGGAATTATCAGGAATCTATCTCTCACCCTCTTAATCACTCTTACAACATCCCCGACGGCCGAATCAATGCAGCCTCAAAATGCCAAATGCTACGGGGAAAAGAAAAACCTGCGGAGGAAGTGGTAGATGTTCAAGATGGTGCTGGAGATGACGGAGAGTACTAGCGGCTTGGATCTCATTCCGTAGTGAACCAGATGATGACAGAGATCATCTTGCACCATCCGCACAAGCTTGGGGTGATACCTGATTGCTTCTCCGCCTAGCTCAATGGCGTAATTGATCATCACAAGCCCGAAGAGCTGCATGTCTTCATCAGGTGCGATGTTCTCCGTGTGCATGTCGTCTGAGGTATTCTCCACGCCCACCTCAGCCACGTTCAGCAAATTGCACATGAGATGGAATATGTCCACCGTGCAACGCACGCCGTATCCAATGCCGTAGCTGCCTCCAATATCCGCATCCTCCGTGTCGGAATCGGCGCTCTCTATGTCGGGCAGCCTCGAGAACACGATCTGGATCATCTCCTGCATGATGTTCCGGGCGTTCTTGTTCATGGACCCGCCTCTGTGAGTCGTCTGCACGACGTGGAAGCACGTATTCACGGCCGTGCACACGGCGTTATCCGTCAGGAACACGGAGGCGGGGTGATCCATGACGGCCACCAGCACCTGCAGCACCTTGATCAGCACGGAATCCTCCGTGACGTGATCCGTCTTCTCCAGCCTGCACCCCGTGACAGCGATCACGGCAGCGTTGATGGCGTCCCGGGCCCCCGGGGTCTTCTCGTCGAAAAAGTGCAGCCTGAGGATCTTCAGCACGGACTGCAGCGCGACGAGGGTGGCGGTGGCGGTGATGTCGTCGCTCTGGACGACGTCCAGGAAGGGGACGAGGTAGACGGAGGGGTCGACGGTGCGCCATTCCTGGGGCGGGTTGAAGATGAGGGGGCGGAGGGATTTGATGGACTGGACGGCGTGGGTGTCGTAGCGGTCGTCCGACTGGGACATGAGGAGCTGGGATCCTTGGTGCTCCGGGGGCACCCGGCGGATGGATGCCAGGATGGCGGAGATCTCTGTGTTGAGCATGCATGAGAGGCCTCTGTCTCTGGCCCTGAATCTCCTCGGGTGGGTTCCATTGTATGCACCAGCATCTTCTTCTTCATCCATCTTCGCAAAAAAATCAATAAAAAAAAATCACAAGGAAAGGTTGAACTTGAAGGGTGGTGCTAGCTTACTGGCAGGGAGTGATTTTGGTTCATGAGATTGAAATGACACTTTTAGTGCCCAGTTTGGGAGAGTTGACCGAGTTATAAAGCTAGGGCACGTCTGGTGAGTTAGACCGGTTCAAAGTTTTCTTTAATTAAAAAAAAAAGAAAAAAAATAATCTAAAAAATACCTAAAGTAGCAATACTTTATGAGATTCTTTATCAAATTTATCCTTTTTACTTAGTTTTCTAGTGCAATTCCGCTTGCCGCTAAGTTTTGTATACAATCCTTTTCGCAGGTGAAATGTAAGAAATTTTTTATGATTTTTGCATTTGCAAAGTGCGAAAGGCATTGTGTTTGAACTTTGAAGTGTAAACCCTGAAAATATTATATCGTTTTCACCTTCTTCATTTTTGTTGTTGTCTAATTTTCATAGTTGAGAACGATGAAAATTTTGTATGTTCTTCACGGATCCAAACTAAGAAAAGCTATAAACGCTTGTTATTTTCGTTGTTGCGAAATGTAAACATTGTAGGCCTCTTTGCGGTTACGAAATACAAAAAGAATAGTATGAAAAAAAATGACGGAGGATGAAACAGAAAGGATACATTAGATAAAAAATCACTTTTTTCTGAATTATTTGAATCATTGATGGGTGCAAAAAATATAGACTTTTTAAAATAAAATTTACAGTTGTTCATATAAATTAAGATTATTATAAGAATTAAACATGTGCGTTAGAACTATTCTAAATTCCGTCTGAACTTATTCTCACACACTTATTCAATTATTATATCAGTTCACACCATAATTGAGAAATTTTCTCCAAAAAAAATATACATATAATTTATCAACTTTAAAGCCAAATATGTTTTTATTGAGCAAGAAGATGAGATGTTGACACAATAATGCCGACCAGGTTATTCACGTGTACAACACGACACTGAAAATCTTAATAAAAAAAACACGTGCTTAGAGCCATGGGGAATTGTACAGTGGCGTGACGACAGACTTGACTTGGAGGTACTTGTGTAGGGCCTCCATCCCGTTGTCTCGCCCGAAGCCACTCATCTTGTACCCTCCGTAAGGGCAGTCTGTGTCGAACGCGAAGTAGCAGTTGACCCAGATCACCCCGGCCCGGATCGACCGGGAAACCGTGTTTGCCGTGTCCAGACTCTTGGTCACGATGCCCCCGGCCAGCCCGTAGTTGCTGCTGTTGGCTCTCTTGATCGCTTCTTCCATCGTCCTGGCGCGCACACCAAAAAAAAAAAATTCATTTTAAAGTCATCTTAAATGAATCGGATCTAAATAGCACACCAAATCATAATCGACACGTGTGAATTTGACATATCATAAATGTATATAAGAATCAGTACTTACTTGAATTTCATGACGCAGAGTACCGGCCCGAATATCTCCTCCTTGGCTATCTTCATGTCCTCCTGAAAAACATGTGTAACAAGGAGATTGTACTTATGAACACTCATAGTTAATCATAATTGAATTGGATTGGCCAGTTCGATCCAAATTCGGATTTGGTTTATTTATTCTTATCGGATTGCAAGATGAATCAGACTAAATAGGCCGGTTTCAGTTCTGTTGAGCATATTAAGTGGTATTATCCCACATCGCCCAGTTGAATCTCTAAATTGATCCTAATATACAGTTGGGCTTCCCCAACATGCCCGTGACGGTTAACTAGGTCCGCACGAGATCCCACTTGTCGAGGTTAACGAAGGTCCTCACAAGTGAGGGGGAGTGTTGAGCATAGTGGTATTATCCCACATCGCCCAGTGGAGGCTCTAAATTGATCCTTATATAAGTTGGGCTCTCCCACTCATCGCCAATTGGTTTTGAGTGTGGATCCAACATTTCTACATGGTATCAGAGCGGATTTTGGCCGCACTCTTAGAACATGCCCGTGACGGTTAACTAGGTCCGCACGAGGTCCCACTTGTCGAGGTTAACAAAGGTCCTCACAAGTGAGGGGGAGTGTTGAGCATATTAAGTGGTATTATCCCACATCGCCCAGTGAATTCTCTAAATTGATCCTAATATATAGTTCCGCACGAGGTCCCACTTGTCGAGGTTAACAAAGGTCCTCGCAAGTGAGGGGGAGTGTTGAGCATTGTGGTATCATCCCACATCGCCCAGTGGAAGCTCAATAGTGATCCTAATATATAGTTGGGCTCCCCCACTCATTGCCAGTTGATTTTGAGTGTGAATCCAACAATCCTACAAGTTCAAAACTTGAATCCAAAATGTAAATCGATTCACTTCATATATACAATTAATTAGCGATTTGAACTCAAACCCTCTCAGCTTCTATAACTCCTACGGTTGGACTATTCTTTAAGTTTTCAGTTATATCTTAAAGTAATATTAAATTCCATACTTTTAACTTATGGAACCATCGGCTAAACCGGTTATTCCGATCGATCCAACCAGAAAACTGATACATGATCAATTTAATACCGAATAAATAATAATCTCACAAATAATACTACGATAAGAGTTAACTGTCTCACCTCGACATCGGTAAAAATGGTAGGCTCCACATAATATCCCCGGCCATCGCCCAAGGCGTTGCCTCCAGCCACCAAAGACGCCCCTTCTCTCTTTCCGTGCTCGATGTAGGCCAGAATTTTATCGAACTGCTGCTTGCTCACCTGCACAAAACATCTTGCAACTGTCACAAACTGGGCCATATTCTCAACGCCTTCTTTTTACTATCTAGTTGTGTATTTGAACCATAGTTATTAAAAGCGAACCAGAAAATCGGTTCGGTTTGTTCGATATTGCATATAATTGGATTGTAATTACTATATATAATTGGACCAATCATGAAAACATTCAACCACTGGTTCAATTGGAAAATCAAAACTAGAGATCTGATATTCGATTTTGGTAACTATGATTAAAAAGTATTTTGACCTGAGGTCCTTGATGGACGTTGGGATCAAAAGGATCTCCGACCACCCAGCTTTTGGTCTTCTCCACCAGTTTTTCTACCACCTTGTCATAAATTCCTTCTTGAATGAACACACGGGAAGCCGCAACACAGATTTCTCCCTGAAACGACGGATGAGAAGAACGGACATGATTAAGAGGGTTGACGGACAAAATTTCAAATTTGCTTGCTTTCTTGCCTTATTGAAAGTGATCCCAGCGAAAGCCAGGCCGGCGGCCACGTCAACATCAGCATCGTCGAATATAATAAGAGGCGACTTTCCTCCGAGTTCTAAGTAGACCTGCTTCAAGTTGCTGGAGGCTGCGCTCTGCATCACCTTGCGGCCCACGTCGGTTGACCCAGTGAAGCACACCTGCATCATTTTCAATCCAAACGACTCATCGCTGAATCTTCAACACGAAATAGACAAAGCTGATTACTCGTCATGAAAAAAAGAAAAATCATAATGAAGAGGAAGTTGACCAGGTCAATGTCCATATGGGAGCTGATGGCTGCTCCTGCCGTGGCCCCGTATCCATTCACGACGTTGAGCACTCCGTCAGGAATCCCCGCCTGCTCGAATTTCGTAACCAGTTTTCATTAGAATATGATTTTGATAAAATCCAAATCAAATTGACTCCAATTTTTTTTTAAAGAAATCGTAATTTGAGAATTTCAGTGGCAGACACCGACTCCAAACTCGACTAGGCGGGCATGATTCTATATTGTTTATTAAAGACAAAGTATCTTTTAGAGTACCTGCTTAGCGAGATGAGCGAAGAAGAGGGCTGAGAGGGGGGTCTGCTCGGCGGGCTTGAGGACGATGGTGCACCCGGCGGCGAGGGCCGGGCTGACCTTCATGAAGAACATGATGGTGGGGAAGTTCCAGGGGATGATGTGACCCACGACGCCCACCGGCTCGCGGAGAGTGTAGCCCTGGAGCTCCCTCGACATCTTCAGCACCTCCCCGTGGATCTTGTCCGCCGCCCCCGCGTAGTACCTCAGCGTTCTGCACCCCGTGGGGACGTCCACCGCCACCCCGAATCCGAACAGCTTCCCGCCGTCCGCGGCGTCGATGGCCGCTATCTCCTCCGCGTGCTGGTCGACCAGGTCCGCGAATTTCATCATCAGCCTCCCCCTCTCCTGCACACACACAACCGCGGAATAATTAGTAAACGGTGAGATGCGGGGCTGCAGAGGACAGGAAGTGGGATTGGATCAAGAGGAGGGGAGTACGGATCCGGAAAGACGCGGCCATGGGCCGGAGTCGAAGGCGGCGCGCGCAGCTCCGACGGCCAAATCGATGTCCTCCTTGTCGCCCAGCGCGACTCTGGCCAGGACGTCCCCTGTTCTGGGATCAATCGTCTCGAACGTTTGACCTGTCCAAAAAGGCATTGAAAAAGCATGAAACTCACTTATTGTAGTTAGTTAATGAAATCTGAGGTTGTTGCACCGACGTGACCGACCACGTGCTCTGTTTTGTTTACTAACCTGATACGGCATCGACGAATTCGCCATTAATGAAGAGCTTGGTGAAGTTTATGGTAGGTAGCCTGAGGTCGGGCTTGACCCCGTTGGCGAGCTCTGCCTCTGAACCCATCTGGGTGTCGTGTCGTTCTCCTTTCCCTCTGTTTGTTTTCAGACAACGTTAAAAAATGCTAGCTTTGGAGAAGACGTTGTCGGGGGCATGGAAGAGGAGAGAAAGAAGAAAGCACTTACACGTAAATGGACAGCAGGAGATGGATCGAGGTTTCTCTTCCTTAGTTCCTTCTGCGCTCTTGCATCCACATATTGATGTATATATAAACATCTGCAACAATACTGTAGACAAATTGATTTTTATTTTATTTTCAATTTTCCCTCTCACTTCAATTCTTGTATTAGAGATTATTATAAAAAAAATGTTGAATAAATTTAATATATTTTTAATTAGTTTACTATAATACGTAAAATATGTTGTATTATTAAGACAAATAAAAGATAACAGATAATATCTTTTGAAAATCACATTTCAATATGATTTTCTTAATCTATTATCCTCACAAATCGATTTCAACAGCAACGCGATTTGATCTCATGATAATACAAAAAACTCGTAATTATATTTTCTTACAAAATCATAATTTAGAATCGCATGTTTTTTTTAAAAAAAAGCCGATATGTTGGATAAAAACGATGAAAAAAAATTCAATTTGGATACAAAATCAGACAGAACATGTCGTATTAATATCTGACTTTGACTTTCTAATATTATCAAAATTGCCGTCTTCAAAAATACTAGCTTGCATTTCAACTTGATCCGTTGCAGTAAACATATTATGTCCGCCTCTTTTATTTTATAGATTTGAATTATGAATAATTCATGTTCACATCGAAATCTACTTCTATAATATATATTTATTATAATTTTATAATATTTAAATTATGAATAATTCATGTTCAAAATTGAGACAAGTGGTAAAGGACAAAGGGAGTATTAATGAATGTTTTGGCATGAGTGATGGATAAGTCAGATTCGAGGGGGTAGCCAGGCCAGAATCACGTGCTTAAAAAATCATCGCGTAATTAATACATGATTTAATTTAATTAATTAGCGTCGGGATTGGGATATTTCAGAATTGGCGCCCTTAATTGGTTATTTAATCTGTTAAGAGTACTTATTTACTGTATATCCCTCTGATTAATATTGTTAAATTTATTTATTTATTATTTACGTTTCCGATAATTTTAGAATAGAGTGTAATTTTTTTTATGTGATGCGCATACTCTTTTAATTTGTTACGAATATTCCTCGTTTCAATATAATAAGCTCTCACACTCTTTTTGTGAGCCTGGATTTGGATGTTACCATTGAGCCAACTTTGTTGGTGCTTTTTTAAGGAAAATCGTATTAAAGGATATAAGCTATTATAATTTCGGAAATTACATATGTAACTATTTAATTTTGATAATTATCAGGAGAAAAATATTTAGAATTGTTCTATAATTTAGTAAATCAAAATTTTATAAATTTAAAAATAATTATAATTTAATCCCTAGTAAATTAAACTAATTAAACATAGATATGTTGTGTTCGCTTATGTGGGTTTGAAATCAGAAAGTTATTAGGGATCAAGTTTCATATAAGATGTGTGGGTTTGAATTAGTATAAAACTGACGAATTATTTAATTGTATTGTGTTCGCTTATGTTATTACTTATTAAATGCGTCATCTGCCGCACGAGGGGAATGCGACAACTGATCAATGTAATATTGCATTACAAATTTATTATTTTTCAGTATTCATTCGTTTTTTTTTGGGTTACTCAATTCATATTCAGATCTATATCTCGGATCTGGATTGAAAATAATAAAATTAAGAAATAAGTAATCCGCATCCAGATATGTATTTGGTAATTCGGATTACTGCGAAAGCCATAAAATTGATTTTGTGACTTTTCGGATCCAAACTTATATCGCATGGTTCGAAAATCTAAATTTATATTTGTGTTGGTGATTCCCAACACATGGATATGTGTGGTCCACCAACATTTTGTCGCCTAATGGTAGCGACAAGGGTTAAATTTTATCAGCCATATGTCGTATGTTTTGTTTTTATATAATCATCCGTTTGAAATTGTGTTTTTTTGACTAAACGTAGTGTTAGAAGACACTAAAACCGCAGTAGTAAACTGTGATTTTTTAAGAAGAAGCTATGATTTTATTTTATTTTATAAAATCACCAATTTGCAACAACGATTTTATTAAAGACAATCACAATTTTATTCAAATAAAATAAAATAAAAAATAAAAAACAAAACTTGAAAAAATGGTACTTACTTTCAGAGAAAAAGTCTATTTTGGATCATACAAAGTTGGAGAGGGAGGCGAAAGAATCCAAGTGAATTAATTTACGCGAGAGATGAATACAAGAGTGCACATGGTGGAGGCTGGCAGTGGATCAATAATGGCAGAAAGGAACAAACGGAAATAATTGAAAAATTTGGAGTGTTAATATAATTGTACAATTCATATCTTCTTAATTGTGTCTTCACCGGAGCCCCCAATGGTTCATTATACTTTGGAGCTATTGCTCTTGGAACTTCATTAGCAGGAATGATGAACATGATCATCATGTTGAGTTTGAGTTAGGGGTGAGCACCGGTCCAAAACCGGACCGGACCGGACCGGAACCGGTTTGGACCGGAACCGGAATCAAGAAAAGGTATGGACCGAAGACCGGACCGGATTTGAATCGGTCTGGACCGGACCGGATCGGAAAATTCCGGGTTTGGACCGGACCGGACCGGTTTGGACCGGAATCATAAAAAATAATTAAATTTTAATAAAAATGTGAATTAAAAGTAATTTTATTTATGTATTAAATAAGATATATTTCAGTATTTTAATAAAAATATTTTTTTTATTAAAAAATTACCAAACCGGTCCATTCCGGTCCGGACCGGAATTTTCCGAGTTTGGACCGGACCGGAACCGGAACCGGAATCTCAAAAATGGATGGACCGAAGACCGGACCGGAATCCTTCGGTCCGGTCCGGTTCGGTCCATTCCGGTCCGGTTCCGGATCATTTTCCGGTCCGGACCGGATTTTGCTCACCCCTAGTTTGAGTTGAGTCAATTGGATTCTATTCTTATTGTGAGTACAAAAATCATATACTGATATTTATTAACATAATATAAAGCAATCTTTGTTATCCGAATTAATCAAAGCAGACCATGCATGCCACCAATCAAGTGAGAATCGAATTCAATGCTCCGCGGCACAGAACGATGGTGTTTTATTTGTTTACTGGCTACTCAATCTAAAATGACATTATTTTATTATATAATTTCAACTAAATAGTCAACAAACAAATAGACCGACATTGTTTTAGGCCGCACAATAAATTACAGTGCAGATCTAGTTCTCAAGTGATTCATGTTCAATTGAAAAGCTCATGATTAGAGCTTACCCCCTATATGAACATGGTTTTACCTATTAAAGTGGCCATCGTGTAACCTAATTAGAGAGGGGCAATGTGGTACCTCTCCCACACCTAGTTGGGTATCAACTATCAAGTCAGCTTCCCTTGAATGCATGAATACTATTTATAATGCTAATATCTAACTAGTCTAAATACACTTTTGAAGATAGGTTTAGGAGGCCATAAACTTTAATTAATTACATCTTCGTCAATTGTTCTTGATAAATTTAATTCATTAAATACAACTGATCTTATTAAAGTTATTGATAATTGAATTTTAATAAGTATGAAATGATACAATTTTGTGTAAAATATTTAATTTGATGTCAAACTAATATAATTTTTGCGCACGAATTTGATTCATGTAATAAATTTGTTTAGGAGTACAATTATAAATTTTATTTTTAAAAAATCATCAAATTTTTTCTACACTCTTTTCAATAATTCGATAGTTCAGACGTAATTACGAATAATAATAATAATTCAAAGTCCTTTTTATTTATTTTTTCCTACTATTTATTTATTTATTTATTTATTTATTTATTTATTTATCACCTCATGTTAATGAAACGGTATTCTCCTTTTATTCACACTCTTGGTCATCAAGACAACTTCCTTTTAGGATACATTGGCAGTAATTATGAAATTAGGGGTATTGTCAATAAATAAATAATTTTTTTATTTTAAAGAGATTTTTTATAAGATTTGAAAAGATAAATATGATTTTGAGGATTATTAATGGGAAAAGCCGATTATATATATAAGCAGCTAGATATCTTATACCAGTTAAAATGATGTTATTTTTTATTATTTATAGGGATTTTCTAATTTCAGTGTTTTTTAGGGTATCTTAAAGTTTTCAGAGTTTCTTGTGTTTAGTGTTGTGAAAATTTTTTTGATTTAATTTTTTTTACTGTTTAGAATTTTTAAGATTTTTAAGTTTCAGGATTTTGAGATTTTTTTTAAATCTTACAAATATTTAAAATCTGAAAATATGAAACCCCATAAATTTCAAAGATACTAAACAGTACACTATAAAAACCTAACATATAAAGCCCCACCAACTTGTAAAAATTGATATCGATATCTAATTTATATACCAAGTAAGACAATTATATTTGTCAAGTCCTTATTAAACCATTTTTTAATTTTAATTAAACATGCGAAACGAAATTCAATAATTGCAATTAAATCTTGTTCGTAAAGACATCACGAATCATTTTTCGATGCATATGTTCCACGTTAAATCATTAACTTGCTATTGAAGAGCTGATTTGAATTAATTAATTAGACCAATCTCTTGAAAAATAAAAAAAATTACAATTAATAAAAATATTTAACATTATACTTTTATTTTTTACGCGTGACGGTGCACAAAATTCGGTCTAGACCGAAAAATGATCCGGAACCGGATCGGAATAAATTGAACCAGACCGAGTGATTCTGATCCGCTCTTCAGTCCAGTGATTTTGCAAATTCCGGTTTCTTGTTTGGTCCGGTCCAAATTCGAAAAATTCTGGTCCGGACCGGAATAGACCGAAATGGACCGGTTTTACAATTTTCTAATAAAATATAACACTTTTAATATAATAATTAAATATATTTTATTTAATATAAAAATATAAAAATATTTTTATTAATATTTTTATAGATTTAATTATTTTTTATGAATCCGGTCCAAATTTGAAATTTTCTGATCCAGACCGACTTAAAACCGGTCCGATCTTCGTTCTTTAGGAATTGTCAATTTTGATTCCGATCCGTTTCGGTTCTGACCCAAGCCACATAACGTATATGCTAATGTTCTCCCAAGAAATATCGGCAGTTCAGTTATTTTTATTTCTTTCTGACTTAGTGATCAAGCCCTATCTTTGTCTCCTCCTCCATTACCGCGCGATAAGCTTCCATGACCCCATCCCCTAAATCAGAGCCAAACTCTCTACCTGCACCTACCAAGAAAGAAGAGAAACCACCGCACATTTGTTGGAACCAAATCGCTCCACCTCCACCTTTCATTCCAACACGTGACAACGTAAGCAGACAATTCCAATTCCGGACGGTCGCTGCTGATCGCACATTTCATCATCAGTAACGAGACCAATTGTCGTGGCTAGGCTCGGTTTGATCCGGATTAGTTCAGTCTACGGCGCGACTCAAATATCATCGATGTTTCTCTCTGTCTCTTCACTAACACCTTGCGAGCGTCGCTGATCTGACACGGCCATGGATGAGTGTTGATAAGGACATCTGAGCACGAATCATGAATTATAAATCTAAATTTTTAAATTATAGTTGAAATACAATTAAATATGAACTGATCGGAATTCAATATGAGATCAATATCGAGTAGACACACTTGTTAGTGTTAGTGAATACTAGTTCTTATTGTGTCCGCCCTTAAAAGTGGCTGAATTTATTTTTTTTAATTTTTTAAAAATGACATGGGTTTTGAATTTCACAAACACAATATGTATATAATTCACCTAAAAGTTATTTCTTATTAAATAATATCATCTTTGAAGCTGTGTTTGGTTTAGGAAAAATTAGATGGAAAAAAAATTTCGAGAGGAAGTTAGAATAGTTTTTTGTTTGGTTTAGGAAAAATTTATGGGAAAGAAAATTATATGAAAAGGGAGAAGAAAAATTAATGTAAATTAAAAGTAGTTTTTCAACTTTCTTCTAATTTTCCATATCCAACCAAACAAAGAAAAATAAAATGGAATTCATGATAAATTTCCTTTTTCCATCAAAATTTTCTTCCTTCAATTTTCCCTGAATCAAACACGGTCTTAGTGTTCTCGAGTACAATTTAGAAAGAAAAGTAAATAAAAAGGAAAGAAAGTTCAAAATAAGTGTGTTTCTAGGTTATTCATATAGGGATTCAGAGGACTTAGAACTCCCACTTCTCTTCCTTCCGAATGATGAAGATTTGAGGGAATTTAGGGTGTAAAAGACGATTTTACCATTTCATTATTCAACAACTACCGTAAAATATGTAAAAATATTTTCATAAATATGACATTTTTTCTTTATCTCTTCAACTACTTCTCAATTTGAGAACAACCATTTTTATTACTTAGGCTGTGTTTGGTTTGAGAAAAATTTGAATGAAAAGTGAGGGAAAATGAAATGAAATTTTTTGTTTGGTTTAAGAAAAATTGGGGATGAAAAACTAAATGGAAAGTTAAATGGAAAATAGGAATGAAAATTTGTTTAAATTAAAAAATATTTTAATACTTTGTATAAAATTTTCCATCACAAACCAAAAAAAGAAAAATAAGATGAATATTATGAGAAATTCACTTTTTTTCAAATTTTCCTTTCCGTCCAATTTTACTCCGCCTTAATTTCTTATAAAAATAAAAAAAAATGCCGTGTTCAAGGGGATGTATATAATATAGGGAAATGCTTCCTTCCACGTCATCTTCGACATTTTAGAAAAATTATTTTGCAGTCCAACTCTATCGGTTTCCATGCATCGCTATCTTCCACAACAAAATTTGATTCGATGTTGTTTGTTTACCGTCTTAGCAACGGACCGAGCCCTTACAAATTGTTATAAACATTATGCGTCTCGCTATCACAAGTCGTCAGGAAATCGACACAATATAAATTTATTGGAAGACACGCATAATAATAGTAAAATCGAATCATTTGATAGATAAACATTAATTAATGTCGTTTCATAAAATTAAATGTTGAATACGGAATGTTGTATAAAAATTTGTAAAAAAATTACAAATGACTAGACCACATCTGACTGTTAATTTATTTACTTTGTTTTGTTAATTCACTTTATTTTAATAATTCATGTGTAGAATGAGATATAATAGAGGAAAATACATATAGAAGTAAAAGTATGATTGTAAAATAGATTCACAATAACTTTAATCGTAAAATAATGTTTGATTCAGATGTGAGCGACATATCACATTAAAATTTTATCATCAATTCTTCGAAATCAAAAGGTCCTGTGCGTCTACTCTACACCACACAAACTAATACCTTTTGAAGTTGGACACTTTTTGGTGAGCAGTTCGTGATAGTAGTGGTGCATGGGATATGAACATGTGCTATTTTCCATCATGGTGGGTATAAAAAGCATTGTATTTCGTATATATATTAATCACATTTACGAATAAATAAGAATTTTATTACGTCAACAGTCAATCAAACAACATTCATACAAAGGTGTGCAGATAATTTATAGGAGGAGGAAGAAGAAGGAAATTATTAAAATCATTCACACGAACATGTTATGCAAGGCACCATACCGAATAAAGCCAAACCACATTCACACAAAAATAAACATATAATTTTCACGATTCTGATTATTGAAGTTGAACACTCAAATCGGTGAGTCATCACCATTACTATCAGTAACTCTTGCGTGCACCAGGAGCATGTGTTCTCGGTGACGACGTCGTTTTATATATTATAATTGATACATAAATACAAAATAAATTCAAAAAAATTATAAAAAAACCAGAAAAATAAAAAAATATCAGTTTCATTTATAAATAGTAAATAATGGAAAAAATCATAAAGTCATATTTTTTCTATTTTATATCTTTTAAAATAAATATATATAAATTTCTGATAAATATAGAATTAAAACTAGTGAATCTAGAATCATAAAATAATCTGATAAATTTATAAACATTTCTAATGAATATATTAAAAATTCTTGTGAATATCCAATGAATTATGATGAAGATCTATGCATTCCTGAGAAATATGGAAGCAACACTAATGAAAAATAGACCGCAAAATAATCTGATGAATAAATAAGCATTTTTGAAGAATATGAACGCGTTTCTGATGAATATGAAATTAAAACTTGTGAATTTAGAATCATAAAATAATTTGATAAATTTATAAACATTTCTGATGAATATATATGCAATTTTGTTGAATATCCAACCAATTCTGATGAATATTGATGCATTCTTAATAAATATGAAAACAAACTAATGAAAATATACCACAAAAATAACCTGAAGAATATAAGACCATTCTGATAAATATCGACGCATTTTTGATGAATATGAAAGTTAAACTAGTAAATATGTAATAATAAAATAATCTGATAAATTCATATGCATTTCTCATGAATATTTTAGTTATCTTGGTCAATATTTAATGAATTTGATGGAACATGTAAGAATTTACGTAAGGGAGGGGCGTTACTTGCTATGGTGGTGCCACGTGGCAATAATCACCTTTCTTGTCTCAAAATTAAGTAAACTAAACTGTTTACTTACAAAAATGTTGTAAGCATTAATTAGGTGTTTATGGCATTAAACGTTTATTTAGGCGGTGTTTAGTTTAAGGAAAATTTGATGGAAAAGAAAGTTTGAGGAGAAATTGAAAGAAAATGAAAATTTTCATCTAATTTTCATTTGTTTGAATTAAAAAAAAATATCAAAAAAATTGTTAGAAATTCATTTCATTTTCTATGATCACGAAAATTTTTATGAAAAATATGTAGAAAAATATCAATTTTCATAGTTTCATACATTGAATTTGATGAAATACATTGAATCTGTTCAAAAAGTGGTTATTTGTTTGAGATACGTTGAATTTGATTGGATTGATTTGTTATAGATGAGAATCACATTTTCTATCCAATTTTCTACTTAATTTTCTTTCTCTCCTATTTTGTATCAAAATCAAATAAAAGACTTTACTAATTTTCTATCAAATTTTCATTTCCGTCAAATTTTCCCTAAACCAAACACAACCTTAGAGATAAAGGATTATCTTTCAAAGGTTGTTTGTTGGAGTTATTCTTAGGTGGATAAAATAGTTGTTACGTAATACTCCCTCTGTCCTCTTTTACATGTCACTTAACCGAATTTTTTTGTCCATTTTTACTTGTCACTTAACAATTTTCAATGCGTATTTAATGTCAACAACTACCTTAAAATGTCAAACATTAATAACTTCATTCTCATATTCAATAAAAAATACATTCTCCACCAGTAATCATCTACCAATTTTACTTTTTGCACGAATTTTTTTATAAACACATCAACCACCCATTCATTAAATTTGTCTAACCGCTAGCATTAACTTCACCTTAATCTACTCAAATTAACCTTAAATGACATGTAACAGAGGACGGAGGGAGTATGTTTTTTAAAAATTTCAAAACTAATGATAAAATTTGTGCTAAACCCATGATAACATCCATTTACTCCATACATCACTTTTCCTTGTTAAGAGCTAAGTTGTGACGTCTTTCAATAAGTTAAGTGGCATTCACAGTGATGGAACAACGCTACAAATTAAAGGAATTTCCACATATATGAATTAAATTACTCAAGATAAATTCTTTAATTATAAAACTAAATATTTAACCACTTCATCGACTATTCATTTTGTTTTCGTGGCTAAACATTGGTCCAACCCATTTCTTACTTAACGGAATAAAATAAATTAAAAGTTGTGGTGACTGTTGATAAAGTAATTTAAATTTAGGGGTTAGAAAAATGATAACGGGCGACTTAATCAGCGTTTGGTATGATTAAAAGAAAAAGGTTGGGAATAGAGCATACTGCTTAATTAACTTGATTGGGAATTAACAACATCAGTCATGTGTTAATTGGTTGTGGAATATATATATATATTTTTTAAAGGGATCGATAGTGATTTCTCAATTTCCCCTTGGTGGTCAGGGACCGTACACCCCCCTCCACCTTGATAGAGAACGCCCATACTCACTGCTGACCAGCTCACGCGCACCTTCAACGAATCTAAACGTAAATGCGGTATCAACAGGGTTTGAACTCAGGACTTTGAGAGTTGTTATACAACATCCAATAATTGTTATACAACCTCCAATATCACTATATCAACGTTATTGATGGTTATGGAATATGATGGCACAACGTGAATTGATCAAGTCAAAAAGAGAGGAAAAGGGTTTACTCAAGTTGTCATGTATCAAATATCAATCATGTGAAACTAACTGTTTGGGTGATTGATTTATGGTGGTGTCTTTTGTTCAATCCTATGAAGTTTTGATTCATATCAGACAGACATAATACCTAATCAGGTTTTCAAGCTCCTCCAATCATTGATACCCCCACATGCACTTCAATTCGATGATGCTCTTCTTTTTGGTGCTCCTATTTAAATTTCAAATGGGTATTATGTATGTACAATTTCTGCCCTCTTTTATTTGTGATTTAACACTAATTTATTTGTTCATTTATATTTATTATTTAATAATTTCAATATATATTTAATATTGTATTTTATATGAGGGACAACTTATAAGGTGAAAACGAATATTAAATGAAAAGCGTGAAAATAACAATGAGAGTGTACAAAAAAATTGTGCATATGCTTGTTTTAAAGTAACACGTGATTAATTATATAAAAGATATGTAAATGTTATATGACTCATGCTTGATTAATTGGAATAATGTCATTTAATATTAATTAAAATTAATTCATTAAATACAGTTAATCAAGTTAAATTTGATGTCTATAGTATGAGAAGACACTTTTTTTGCTTGTATGAACAAAATAATATCATTTAATTTCATGATAAAATGACATGATTTCAGCGTGGGGATCAAATACCTATAATAATATTACTCTACAGGCGCAATTGTAAATTTTATTATAAAAAATTAGTAAAAAAAATTTACCCGTAAAATTTATGAGTTTTATCTCTTAGCATGTGAGTCTTATTTAATTAGATGTAGATGCTATTTTCAAAATTTTCATTTAAACACTGATTTGACTTCAACATCTAAAAATATGCATTCTGGGATTGAAACCCATCCATCCACCACCGGCTCACATTATTAACTAAATATTTAATTTCGATTACTTAATAATTCAATAATATATATTCTGTGCATGAATTAGGTTAGAGATGTCTCAATTATTATGGATAACATAATCCACATGAACGGGCTACACATCACATACTAAGCCCACGGCTAGTTGCTTGGTCCAACCCCTTCTTGATTAATAATTTATCATAACTATTACTCCCTCCGTCTTCTAATACATGTCATTTAAGGTTAATTTGAGTAGACTAAGGTGAAGTAAATGCTAGCGGTTGAATAAATTTAATGAGTGGATAGTTGATGTTTTTTTAAAAAAATTTATGCAAAAAATAAAATTGGTAGATTATTACTGGTGATGAATGATTTTTTTATCGATTATGATGAAAAAGTAATTAATGTTTGATGTTTTAAGGTAGTTGTTGATATTAAATACGCATTGAAAATTGTTAAGTGACAAATAAAAGTTGACAAAAAAGTCGGTTAAATGATATGTAAAAGAGAACAGAGGAGTAAGTATTAATGGTTTTATTACCGTTAAACCATCTGCATATGCAGTCTAGAATAATTTATTAATATAATTGCTGACCTTGTTTTCGGTGATTAGTAAAACATAGTAGCCCTTAAGAATCGTTAAGCTTAGGAATGCTTATTTTATTGGAATTATTTATTTAAACAGGTTGCATGCATTCCGTGGCGGTTAGTTCTATATATTCATAATTTTGATCATATATATATTATTTATCCTCCAAATTCAATATAAAATTTTAATAATTTAATTGTCCTCTGAATAAATTTAAAATCCTAAATCCACCACTACATGTATCACGCCTATTTAAGGCTAGAATGATCACTTTGTGATAATACATGATTTTGTCATACTTATCATAATAATTTGTACCTTTAAATATTTTTTATTTATCTTGGAAATACATAATAAAAAATTCCGTGTCTATGATTTCTGCAATTTGTGACAAATAAATTAATGAGGCTCATAATGTTTACTATAGTCTAGGCTTAATTATAGGGTTACACAATCACTTTGTTGACAATTTTTTGTAAGAAATCTGACACATCTATTGCCATTTTCATGAAAAAAAATTATTTAGTTAAGTTAATTATAATGTAGAGTAATTTCTGGGTGGATCATGTTTATCATATGAATTATGGACACCATCAACTAAGAGATATCACGTGTCGTGTTGAAAAATTAAAGTAACACATGACACTTGTGAGTACTGTAAACAAATTTGACTTTTCAACATGTCACATGACTAATCAAACTGTCACGTGACCGCACCCCAATAGTTATCCATGATTCACGTGATCGATATGGTCCACCCAAAAATGACTAATTACGCTAAACTTATCCACAACGGCCTTGATTAAGGACATGATTAAATAACCATAATAACTAAATAAGCAAGATGTGATATGGAACCAAAAATAACAAATATAGATTATAAAATAATTTGATAAATATAGGACCTAAATAAATAAGCTATTCTGATGAATATCGAGGCATTTCTGATGAATATGGAATAAAAAATAATGAATATAGATCATAAAATAATTTAATAAATATATTAGCAATTCTGATGAATATATAGACAATTTTGGTGAATATCGAGGCATTTCTGATGAATATGAAAGTAAAAATAATGAATATAGACCATTAAATAATCTGACAAATATAGGAGCAATGCTGATGAATATATAAACAATTCTGATGAATATCCAGACAAATCTGATGAATATGGAAGTAAAAATAATGAATATAGACCATAAAATAATCTGATAAATATAGGAGCAATTTTGATGAATATATAAGAAATTTTGGTGAATATCGAAGCATTTTTTGTGAATATGGAAGTAAAAATAATGAATATATATCATAAATTAGATAAAATATGAATTTATAATTTTAATATTTATAAATTAAACTGATACTTTTTTCTATTTTTTCTGATTTTTTTATAATTTTTTTGAATTTTTTTTAAATTATATGGATAATGGATAATAGTGTTCAAAATGATGTCGTTTTGAATTAATCAAAACGACGTCGCCTCCGGGACCAGGTGTTCCCGGAGCACGCAAGAATTTGCCCATTACTACCAACTTATTCATATTTTATAAGGGTAAATTACAAAAAATATCAAGAACTTTCACCAATTTTCAAATTAACTACCGAATTTTTAAATTCTTCAATTTCAGTACCGAACATTTTAATTCTACAATTTTAGTATAATACACTTAATAGAAATGAGAAATTAACATGAAATATGAGAATTAGTTTGTAAGTCCAATTCTTTAGCTAGAATTTTAAAATTTGCATAAACATATCGGACACAAAATCTATTTTTATATAAATTTTCTAATTTAAGTTCGATACTTATTTTGAAAATGGATAATAATTCGAAATATGTTTTTATAGTTTACCCTATTTTATAAGTATAAATTGATTTAAATACTACTGCGATGCAATTTAAAGCCGTTTTATAAATTTGACTTTAGAAGACGTTTATAGATTAGAGCGTCCTCTTATAAATTATAAATGCCTTGGGTTTCTATTATACAACATGACAGCTATGTGTTAGTTAGTTTGTTAATAGGGATAAAACTTAAAAGGGGTCCTGAACTATCACCGCTTACCCAATTGCGGTCAGAAATACCACGATTTCCAAAAGGAATGCGATGAAAAAAAAATTGACTGATTTTCTAAAATAAAATTTACCATTACATTCCTTACCTAATATAATTATAAGAATTAGATTTGTGTGCAAAAATTACGTCGTTTGATTATCAAAATAAATTATATCGTTTTGCGCAAATAAAGAAAACGACATTTTTTGATAACCAAATGATGTAATTTTCGCACACAAATTTAAGTCTTATACTAATATTATGTTTGGAATGTAATGGTAAATTTTAATTTAGAAAATCAGTCTAATTTTTTTTTCATCGCATCCTTTTTGGAAATCATGGTAGTTCTGACCGCAATTAGGTAAGCGGTGGTAGTTCAGGGCCCCTTTTGGGTTTTTCCCCTTGTTAATATACAAAGACCGCGTTTTTTAAGTAGATTTTTGACAAAAGATTACTTTTATATTCAATCTTTTAATCATGCGGACCAGCTCACGTTCATCGTAGCTAAACGTAAATACAATATCATAAAAACTCAAACCCATGATTTGAAATTGTTTAATAACACTCAAAATTATTAATCTTGTATAATTCTAACACTCTAAACCATTAAAATTTAAAAATCCTTATAACAAAAAATAAAAATATTTTTAATTAATTTCTTACTAAATGAATTGTGAACGTACAACTGTCAACAATCTTTTACTTATATTCTAAACTATGTGTCATATCAATTAGTTATGCATGCATATCATGGTCTAATACATTAATATGCGTTGACTTTGGATTAGTCATTTCTTTATGCCTCATTGATTATTTAATATAATGACAGTATGTTTATATTTAGTGATAGGATCCAGTGCTGAGCAGCGCTTTGCTGTGCGCACAAAATGATGTCATTTTGTGCTATAAACGACGTCGTTTCGTGCACTGTCATTCAAAACGACGTCGTTTATAGCATAAAACGACGTCGTTTTGTGCACTGTCATTCAAAACGACGTTGTTTATAGCACAAAACGACGTTGTTTTGTGCGCGCAGCAAAACGCTGTCCAACATCGGATCCGAGTTCTTAGATAGGAATGTTAAAAAAATGTGTAATATTAATTATATTTATAAAGTTGTTTGAGAGGTGATTAGATATTGATACTAGAATATACTCAAACACCAATAAAGAATAAAAATATTATAATATAATATTAGTCATGTATTAAATAATTAATACCACCGTTAATAATATCGAGATAAATAATACTAATACTCCTATTAAATATGCAAAGTGTTATTGTTATCACTGAGATGATTCCATCTCCAAGCAACCATGTCTTGGCCATATCTATCCATGTTCTAGTAAGATATTATAACTCATTACTTATGCTAACAAATTTTGTCAACGAGGTTTACAAGGTGTAACTTAACCAAGTCAAACACCTCGATCCATGGTGGTGGATCAGCCATTATTGAATGAACATGGTTCATATTGTGGATTATATACTAATTATTAAGGAGCTGTTACATATTAATTTGATAAGTCATACGATATGTTGAAGAATTAATTTTTTTTTAATCAATAAATATTTATCAAGTGTCACTTTGATTTTTCAGAACGATATGTGACAGCTCATAGTTATGTCCATATGGTCCAAATGATTGATCATGACCACCAAAAAGTCTGTCGTGACGGATAACTTTCATGCACTTTGCCTAACTATAGTTTCTTGCTTATCCTTGCCTAAATATATTTTCAATATAGAAGTTAGAAGTGTTGATCCATATTCCGATAGCATAATTATTAAAATTGAACCGGAGATCAAATAGATGATATTCTAATGTTTGATTCATTTGTTAAACCAGTTGGATTGACCGATTTGTTTACCGGTTCACTTGAAATAATTTTATTACATTACATTATTTATTTATGTGCAAGTGTGGAACAAGTGAAAATTAAGCGTTTAGTGGAAATGTGGGCTTACAGATAAGAGTGGGCTGGGTTTGAAGCCCAATGAGTTCATTTTTTTTAATACTTAGTCGAATTAATTAAATATTAATATTAAATAATTAAAGATTATTGGTAAATCAGTTCGATTGATTTAATTTGAACAGTTTTATAGTCGGTCCGGTGTTGATAAATGTGTTTAATAGTAATCAACAAGGTTTTGGTCTAGTGACTTTAAGTGTTGTCTAGCAGTCGCAAAATCTTATATTCGATTTTTGATGGTGCGCTGCCCATGAATATGGTGGAGATGTGGATGAACTTATCCGCATTAAATCTAGCATCGCTATCAAAACCACAACAAAAAACCACTCCCGTTTACATGGTACTTCCCGCTTGCTCGACCTCTGATTCTATAAAAACCACTCCAAAAGCATCACCTCTCCCTACTTCATTGTCGCCTGCCCTCAGGCATGCATACCAACTTACGTACGGATCATGTTTTATTATTCAAGACATTATGTGAAATTATAATGTCATTAGTTAGCTCCATTACTATATGCTTGTATGAGAAGAGAACAATGCAAAAATTATCAACAAGGTGTTAGTATGATTGTTTTGAATGTTGTCTAACAACTTTAACGTTTAGATATGTTGGATTTGTGTGTGAGCTATTCCGTAATGAGTATAAACGTCACTATCAAAATGGAAGAATTGTACGGCCCCTGGACACAAAAAACAAAAAAAATCAAAGGAGGAATTACTAACTACATTACCCTATTCTATGTATTTCAAATGGTTTGAGTTCTTTGGCTCCCTATTCTACGTTGTCTTTTCTTTACTTTTTTGTGGGTATTCCACCCAAATAAAATGTATTTCAAATAAAATGTTGGTACACCATTTCTCCATTCAAATGGAAAAGCTTCGGCAAACTATTTCGTCACTTAGTAGGCTTTGGGGCACAATTGCTTGCTCCTGCCAAATTTAAATTGCTTCCAAAGTTTCTGCATCGTTCGTATGCTCCTGTCAATGGCTCTCGACAATTCTGCAGCGCCTGTTACCATTTGATACTTTCAGTGACAGGGCAATGAGACATTATAACATGCTACTGCAAATTGTGTTGCATTCTTTATGTCGATTCCTCCATTCTTTATAGCTATTCATTTGTCATAGGCATCATTGGAAGTTCTTTCTTTCTCTATTTATTTATTGCAGGTTATTTTTTGGATTCTTAGTTGGCCAAATTCTGTTTGCCACCCAGAGCTTGGAAGGTAAATTTTGGCTATGGTTTATCTGCTTACTCTCTTTGTTTGGTTCATGGTAAGATCTGCTGTATGTATGAGAGAAGAGGCTCAACAAGGAAAGTCCTGACTGCTTCTGGCTAGCTTACAACAATTTGGATTTGCTTCAGATGATTTATTCAGAGTACAGACTCCTGTTTGCACTTCTTTCTGGCATTTGAATTCAGGATGAGACTCCGACATTGAGAGTATGATTCTTGAAATCAAACGGAGTTCTTTTGGTTCATTATGGGCTTTGGTGTTCGAGCGACCATTTTATATCATGTTTTATTACTTTCTTTGTGCTCTTTCTTGATTAGAGTTGGACAAATGAAGATTCTGTCGGGAAGTTTACCTTAACCTATGTCTTATAAAGTTTTTTGTTTATATTCATGATGTGTAGTTATGCTTTTGATTTTTTCTGTTTATGTCATCCTGGTGGAATTATGCTGGAAAAAACCTGTTGACGGATCCTAAACGTCAGACTGTGGATTCGATGAAGAGGTCGCGCATCTGCAGGAGGATGATGATCGTTGCTAATCGTAGAGCCCCTGAACTCCTGGTTTTGGGGTGAATGTGCGTCTTGGTTAATATCCGATCATGTGCTTGAGGCGATCGCTTGACCAGGAAGTTGTTTATGTCAGTCCATTGCTTAATCCTGCTTGTTGAATTAGGTTGTTTTGCTGTGTTCCTTTCAGATTTTAGATGAACAACTTTTAGCCGGGAATGCTTTTGGCCTGGTCAGGTTTTGATTGCATCTTTTGTCTTCCTGAAGATCGACATGTTTGTGATATTTTGTTCCACTCTTGGGTTGGTAAATGAGTAGATACGCATGGTGATAACAACGATGCAAATAGACAGTATATGTTGGTGCATATTAAGGGATTGTATCCCACATCGCCCATTTCAGCTTAAACATTAACCTATAAGTATAGTTGGACTCTCCCACTCATTGCCAATTGGTTTTGAGTGTGGAACCAACTTTCTAATATGGTATCAGAGCGGGTTTTAGCCGCACCCCTGAATGAACCGGTCAAACGTGTTGGTTACGTCCGCACGAGGTCCCACTTGCGAGATATTGATTTAATACGGTGTCGTCCGTCAGATGCGGTTTCGTCCGCTTACGATCTCGCAAGTGAGGGGGGTGTTGGTGCATATTAAGGGATTGTATCCCACATCGCCCATTTCAGCTTAAACATTAACCTATAAGTATAGTTGGACTCTCCCACTCATTGCCAATTGGTTTTGAGTGTGGAACCAACTTTCTAATAGTATAGAGATGACGTTCGTGTTTCTCGCTTGAGATCAGAATCTTTTCAGAGGATGAAGCTGCTGGAAGTCTAGCAAAGTTTGTATGTAATAAATGGTCGCAAGTCGGTTTTCGTATGGAGATTTTAAGGATGCTTAATATGTTCAGGAGTCTCTCTTTGCATCTTTTTAGTTTCTTTACCAGACATGATATTTGCTATGTGTTGTTTTTATGTCATCTAAGGCGGTTGGTATCGAGGTTCATTACCCAGTTTTTGGCAGGTCAATAGTAGTTTCCACCTTCCTCTTTTGAAGATTCGAATTCGAAAACTATAACATTCTCAAATGAGTCGATCACCAACTGAACTATCCCTTATCCCTATTTTTAAGCATTGTTTCCTTTTGGTAAATTCTTTTACTCTCTCCAGAGGCTCAATTTTCCGCCTGATTTTTCTATTTTGAAGTTTTAAGTGGTTATTAGGACTTGTAGAAGGATTGGAGCCAGATTGCGAGGTTCGACCATCAAAAGGAAGCTGGCCATTCCGATCTTGCCCCTATTTTTGTTTCTGTTTGCCAAGTTCATAAATGCTTAGAACCATGCAATATTATGTTCTGGCAGATCTACGCGACTTTTTCTCTTAGGGTCTGGAGTGCACCACGGGTCAGAACTATTAAGATTTTTAAAAAGAGTGAAATAAAAAAAATGAGTTTACACTCATAAGTTAATATTATCACAAGACTTAGATTTGTGTGTGAAAATTACGTCGTTTGGTTATCAAAATAAATAGTATCATTTTTTGCACGTAAACAAAACGACGTATTTTCATACTCAATCATCCATAAATCATAATTCTCAACAAATTTAATAATATCAATTATATTTAAGAAATCAAAAAAACTGATTTTAAGTATCAACCGAAAGCAGTCCAAATTTTTTTATCGCATTCTTTTTGAAAATTTTGGTAATTCGGACCACAATTGGGTAAGTGCTGATAGTTCATGTCTCCTTTTGATATTTTCCTATAGTCTTGATATTAGAGAGATTATTTTATTTTTTAGAGAGTTTACTATAATAATTTTTTAAAATGAGTAACCTTTCATCATTTAAATATAAACAAAAAAAAAGAATTTGAACATGCACCCAACAGGCTTCCAATTATTTTTTAGAATTCCTTAGAGTTTTTTCAATATTTAATATATATCAATTAATATGCTCTTAAAATGAAACGTTGTAATTGCTTTTTTATGAAACACTAAGAAAATCATAAATTTATTTTCACATTAAAATAAAACGTTGCCAAGTCGGCCACGAAAATTACAACAAAACTTAGGTTCGACTGATTCATCCACAGAAAACGTGTCCAGAATTCCAGATAGGTCTAGGGTTTGACACGTGTGCAGAAACGTCCAGTTGAAGTTGCCGAGTCCCGAAGGAAGAAGAAACCTCATCTCTTCGTGCATTCAACTTTCACGTCAAATCTACGTCACTCTGTTGCCTTCTACTACTCCCTTTATCCTTCTTGCTTCTCTATTTTTTTTTAATCTATTAATCAGTTTTAATATTCATTTTAGGGGTATTAGATTTGTTCGGTTCGGTTTTTAGTAAAACATTTTTCTTATTGTTTTAAAAATTTTAAAATCAAATCAAAATTTAAAATATTAAACCAAATCAAATTATGTGGATCGATTTTATGCACTAAATAGAAAACTTTTATATAAATAACAATATAAACACACAAATTTATATTATATATTCAATTAGATTTATATATGAACTAAATTATAGTGAAAGGATTCGATTTAGTTCTTTTCAATTTGAGAAAAAAATCAATCCGAACTATTAATAATTGATTTTTATAAAATTGAAACGGTAACCAAATCATTCACTCCACAATTGAACTAAACTATCATATATCAACCTCATCTTGTTATCTAATTTTTTTGTCGCTTTTCATTTATTGAAATACAAACTAAAAAATTCGTTGGATCTTTCTCTGATATTTCTGTTTTCTCGATGATCACAATAACACCGAATTCTATCTTTATTTTCCACTTAAAAAAATGTAGATAATACCTACCATTCTAATTTCTTAATAAAGAGAAAAACATACATATCCTTTTCAATCTTGCATATTATTTTCTATTGGACAGGAGAAAAAAGAGAAATCTTGACTTTTAAATAAAATAATAAGTTTTTTTCGAATTAAACAAAAAGTTTTAAAGAAAAGGAAAATTTGAAAAAAAAATTAAAATTAATGGATATATCCTGATAAGGTATATAATATCTAAAATAACGTCATATTTAAATATTTTTTTGAGTTTTTTAATGTTTTCGGATGTAAAACCCTAAATCTTAAAATATAATATTTATATTATTTTTAGGATGTAAAATCCTAAAAAAATTTTAAAGAAAAATTAAAAACCCCAAAAATATAAAAAAAAAAATTTAAAATCTGTAAACAGAATTCAAAATGATGTTATGTTGGCAGTTGAGTATATAACTTGTATACTCTGTTTTGATGTATCTACTTCTCAGTAAAATTAAATCGGAAATACAATATTACAATTTTGTAGAAAATTATAAAAATATATATCTTATACTCAATAAAACCCCTCCTCCGGTTCACACACATCTTCAGTCTTCACATATCTGAAAATCCTCTCCACTTCTCCATCTTCTTCCTTTCATGGCTCCAGGAGGAGGGAAGCTCATGACGGTCTCGGTAACCTCTCCGAAAGGCAGCAGCGAAGGGGCGGGGCAGGCGCAAAAGGGTCATCAGTGTCTCTGCTCGCCAACCACGCACCAGGGCTCCTTCCGCTGCAGATTCCACCGCATGATCAAGAGGTCAGACTCCCTGGCTGACAAAACCGTGAACAGTGATAACTCTGTGGCCTCTCCCAAATCAGTCCACCACCAGGCTTCATAGAAGCAGCTTGCTTGCTGCGAGCTACTCCTTCTTTAACTATGTATGGATATATAAATGTGTTGGTGTGTTTGTCGACAGTCTGAGAAACTCATCGGCTGTTGGTTTTACATTCTCAGTTTGGCCTCAGTTTTAATCAGTGGGATAAACTTGAATTTGGTGATTTTTTTTAGATTATTATTTGCATTTTTCCCCCTTCAATTGTTGTGAGGAAATTGCATGGTTTGTGGAGTAAAGGTCGGTTCATGATCGTGGTTCTGAGGGACATGGTAGATTGATAG
Organism: Kalanchoe fedtschenkoi; assembly: GCA_002312845.1. Taxonomy (NCBI): domain Eukaryota; kingdom Viridiplantae; phylum Streptophyta; class Magnoliopsida; order Saxifragales; family Crassulaceae; genus Kalanchoe; species Kalanchoe fedtschenkoi. The sequence continues at coordinate 933,879 of NQLW01000031.1, read as the reverse complement.
TAGATACTTAGCATTTTCAGATCAACCTAATTGTGTAATAGGGAAACCTTTGCCAAAATAATTATTCATATTAATTAATAAATCTAATACTTTAGATAGCTTAACCCATTTTATTCATCTTAATATATAAAGTATATATTATGCTATTTGGTTTTGATTATTACTCCCTAGCTCATCTTTTACTTATCACTTAATAACATCACTTGACTTAAAAGATTAAATATTAATTACATCATTATCACAATCCATAAAAATTCATTCTAACAAAAAAAAATAATACATTTCATTCTATACTATACATGAAATTTAAAAAACAAAACACATTAAACACTTATGTATTAAATTTATTCAATAACTATTATTAATATTTTCTCATTCCACTCAAAATAAATTTGTGTTAATAATCAAACTCCCATGGTTGGATCAAATGATAACAAAAATATCACTCTTAACATGATCATTTAAATGTCATAATAAAAATTATAACTTATAAAGTTATAATTTGAATTTAATAAATTGTACTAGTTTTAAAAGGGAAAAAAACGGATATAACTTGTCAAGTTATACAAGCTACGTAGCCGAGCGGTTAAAATGACGCTTTTTAAATTGATTTGAAAATTTTTGGGTTTAAAGTATTTAACATTTTAAGGTTTGTAGGATTTTTGGGGTTTTATATTTTGTATTATTTTAAAATTTAGAATTTTCAGGATTACTAAATAACGCCATTTTTAGAGTTTGAAATATCATGAGAACACTAAAAGTTGGAACTCAAAAATCCTAGAAATTCTAAAATCTGAATATGAATCAAATGGAAGGGAAGAATTCTTGAATTTCATACCTCACAACACGTCTTCAGAATGGTCTCAATCAGCATTATAATCCACACAGAATATGAACCAAATGGATGATGGGATATGAAGTGATATAAAAGGATGATTGGATGCTGGTTGAATGTCGGTTTCCATGACAACCTACTGATTGGGATGAGCTTTGAATGGCATGGGAATTAAGCTGATACTCTCTGTACGTAGTCTGTATATTTGTTTATTCGTATTTTGATCATTCTAGCTGGATCAAGTTGATTATTGACTGGCCCTGCGAAAACGAAAGTGCTCTATAAAGACTTGGGTGATACCAAATGAAAATGCATCGATTGAAACTGGTCAAGGAAATCAAGTTTAGAGTTTATACTTGCACAATGAAGCAACGTCGTTGTTCTAGTGGTTTTGGGGTATGTTTTTGTGACAATTTTTAGATTTTAGATTTAAGTCCTTCTAATATCATATAAGTATGAATATATAGGTTGAATAAGCGCGTTACTTGATCTATAACAAGTTGAAGTTGAAGTACCAACTATAATCATGACAACATTGTTAGACAGTATCAACAAAACTATAATCTAGGAACTTGAAATTGTTAGACAGCCTCAAAACTATTGTATCAACATCTCATTAATCACTATTGACATTATAAATACATTCAAGATTGTTGTACTTTATACTTTCATTTAATGTTGGTTTAACACCTCAATCATCTATTTCTTCAATAATTAGGGTAATTATCTCTTTTTAAACTGCAATTTAATGTCTTCATTGAATCATGAATGCATGAGAGTTGAATCATCACATTATCAATAATTTTTAATTTGAAACATTTTTAAAAATGATGTGCGATAAAAGATTGTCACGCTTAAAATTTTAAAACTGTGATAATAGAGTTTATTGTCACTTATTATCTATAAAAATGAAGATTTCAGTTTTTCTTGTTTTTCCGGCTTACAAACGTTTGTTTTTAAAATTAAACTACGATCACCTTCTATATGTTGTCTATTGATGCCTTGACAATTTTTGTTCCAATACGTTGCTTCTTCTCTATCCAAACCAGCCTTCATAGTTTGCTCTTTGGGGCACGGTTTCTCGTAATAAATCGCTGAGACATGCCTCCAAAACGTGTCAGAATCTCATAAAACTTGCCTAATAGTTTTAAAAAATTTCATATCATGATGCAGAAAAGTTAGTTATGATTTCTTTATTTGATCCTGGATCACCAAATATGTGGATACCCCTACAAAAAATTAGCCAAAATTAGTGTTTTTTTTATTTTTCCGGCCTGCAGACTTTTATTTTTTAAATTGAGATATAATCAACTTCTACATATTTCCTAATGATGACACAGAATTTTTTATCCCAATCCCTTTCTTCTTCTCTACCCATATCAGCTTCTCAAAATATGCTCTTCAAGGCACGGTTTCTCAAGCATAAATTGCTGAAACAATTCCCCAAACTGTACTTGAATCTTGTGAGATTTGACCAGTAATCTTAAAATACTTAATATTTTTAGTTCTGGTTTTTTTTATCCCTGATCATGAAATATGTGGGTATATCCTATGAAAAGTAGACCGATTTTGATTTTTTACTAATTTCTCGGCCTACAAACTTCTTTTTTGAAAACCGAGAAAAAATCACCTTCTACATATCGTGATGCCACAACAATTTTTATCTCCATCCATATCTCCTCCTCTACCCAGAAAAGTTTTTCAAAGTTCGTTCTACAGGTCACAGTTTCTCGAGAAAAAATTGTTGAAATGGGCACCTAAAATAAGTCAGAATCCCATGACATATGGCCAATAGTCTTAAATTATTTCATATTATAATGTGAGAATGTTAATTCTTATTTTTATTTTTTATCCATATCACCAATTCTGTGAGTATATACCCCTACAAAAAATGGATAAATTGTGATTTTTTCTTATTTTCCCGATTTATGGCGTTTCCTTCTTGAAACCAAGATAGGATCTACTTCCACATGTCACCTAGTAATGCCGAAATAGTTTTAAGCCCACTTTGTTTCTCCTTCGCTGCCTAGATTAGTGTTTTAAAATTTGCTCTTTGCGACACGAATTCTCTCAAACATAAATCGCTTAAATGGGCTCTCAAAACGTGTCCAAATTTCATGAAACTTGACCAATAATTTTAAGTTTTTTTTCATATTATGTTTTGGACAAATTAGTTTTGATTTCATTTTTTGATACCGGATCATCAAATATTTGGATATACTGACAAATGGGCCAATTTCATATTTTATAGTTTTCAAGGCTTATAGAGTTCTGTTTTGAATCCGAGATAGGATCATATTCTACATATCACCTAATGATTTCACGACAGTCCTTGTCCCAATCTATTTCTTCTTTTCTGTCTAGATTAACCTTTCAAAGTTCGCTATGTGAGGCACGGTTTCTCGAGCATAAATCACTAAAATGGGCCCTCAAAACGTGTTCGAATCCTATGAAACTTTGTTAATTATCTTAAAAAATTTTCATATTAGGCTATGGTCCAGTTAGTTTTGTTTTTTATTTTTTAACCGTGGATCACCAAACCTATTAGTGCAACCCTATGAAAAATAAGTCAATTTCAATTTTTTTTATATTTTCACGGCCTAGGGACTTTCATTTTTAAAACCGACCTAGGATCACGTTCTATTAGTCGCCTAATGATGCCTCAGCAGTTTTTGTCCCGATCTGTTTCTCCTCACATACCAAGATCAGCCTTTGAAAGTTTGCTCACTGAGGCGCGGTTTGTCAAGTATAAATCATTGAAACGGTCCCACAAAACGCATCTAAATCCCGTGAAACATAGAAATTAATCTTAAAAAGTTTCATATTATATTGTTGAAAAGTTAATTCTGATTTTTATTTTCTAACCCTAGATCACCAAATTTGTGGGTGGCCTATCAAAAATGGTTCAATTTCATTTTTTTCTCATTTTCCCATCCTACAGACTTCCATTTTTGAAACTGAGATTTGATCACTTTCTACATGACAACTAGAGATACTACAACTATTTTCGTTACAATTTGTTTCTCCTTCCATTCCCCAAACAATCTCTCATAGTTTGCTCTTCGAGGCATAATTTCTCAAGTATAAATCGTTGAAACAGGCTCCAAAAACGTGTCCGAATTGATAAAACATGGTCAATAGTTTCAAAAAATTTAATATTACACTGTAAGAGAATTAGTTCTGTTTTTATTTTTTTAACATGGATCACCAAATCTATCAGAATACTCCTACGAAAAAAGTGTCGATTTAAGTATTTTCTCATTTTCTTAGACTACAAAGTTCCGTTTTCTAAACCAAACTATGATCACATTCCACATATATGTCAGCTAGTATTTTATAACAATTTTCATCTCAATCACCCATATTAGCCTTTCAAATTTTGCTCTTCGAGGCACGATTTCTTAAGCATTAATCGCTGAACAGGTCTCAAAAATGCTTCCTAATCCCGTGAAACTTGGTCAACAGTCTTAAAAAGTTTGATGGTACGTTGTGAGAAAGTTCTAATTTTCCTTTTTGACCCCGGATCACCAAATTTGTAGATATATCCTTACAAAAAAAAAAGTCAATTTCAATTTTTTCTTACTTTCTTGGCTTATAGACTTTCATTTTTATAACCGAGGTAGAATTATCTTTTACATTTCACCTAGTTATTGCACAATATTTTTATTTCATTCCATTTCTCTTTCCCTACCTAGTTTAGCATTTCAAAATTCACTTTGCGGGGCACGGTTTTTCGAGCACAAATCACGGAAACGGGTCTCAAAACATATTCAAATCACATAAAACTTAGCCAATAGTTCTAAAAAGTTTCATATTACTCTGTGATTAAATTAGTTTTAGTTTTTATTTTTTAACCCCGGATTAACAAAACTGTGGTTATACACCTCTACAAAAAATAAGTCGATTTCGGATTTTCTCATTTTCTATTCTGCCAATTTTCATTTTTGAAACAGAACTAGTATCACCTTCCACATAGTACCTAGTGATGTTATGATAGTTTTATAAGAATCTGTTTCCCTTTTCCTGTCCAGATTAGTTTTTCCAAGTTCACTCTTCGGGGGCACAATATCTTAAGCTTTACTCGCTAAAATAGATCCCTAAAATGTGTTTGAATCTTATGAACTTGGCTAATAGTCCTAAAAAGTTTTTAATTATGTCGTGAGAAGTTAGTTCTAATTTTCATTTTTTGATTGAGCCGATATCAATTTTTGCTCATTTTCCTAGCCTATGGATTTCCATTTTTGAGATTGAGCTAGAATCACATTCTTCCTGTCTTTCAGTGATGTCGTGACAGTTTTCGTCTCAATCTATTTTTTCCCCACGGTTCAAATAAGCTTTTCAAAGTTTGGTCTTTGTGGTACGATTTCTTGAGCATAAATCACTTAAACCGGCCCTCAAAATGTGTCCGACTCCCGTAAAACTTATCTAGTTATCTTAAAAGGTTTCCTATTATGTTATGGATAAGTTAGTTGTGATTTTTATTATTTGACTCCAGATCACCAAATATGTAGGTATACCACTATGAAAAAAATGGTTTGATTTTGGTTTATTCTTATTTTTCCGGCCTATGGACTTCTATTTTTGATATGATCTAGAATTACCTTCTACATGTCGACTAGTGATGTCATGACCATTTTTGTCCCAATCTAGTTCTCATTCCCTACCCATATCAGCCTTTCATTCCAATCCAGTTTTTTGTCACGTACAATATGATCTTTGCTCGGTTTGAAAAATAGAAATTTGTAGGCTCAGAAAATAAGAAAAATGAAAAACTGTTCATTTTACGTAAGGGTATACCCACAAGCTTGATGATTTTTGGGTCAAAATAAAAATAAGAACTAGTTAGAGCTTAGTGTAATATGAAACTTTTATGACTATTTACCAAATGTTCTGGGATTTAGACTCGTCTTTAGGGCCATTTCAGCAATTTATCTTAGAAAAATCTAGCTCTGACGAATAAACTTTGAAAGATTGAAGTGAAAGTAGAAACTGATTGAGATGATCACTTTAATGGCCTCAATGGACGTCACGTAGAAGGTGATCATATCTTAGTTTCAAAATCAGAAGTTTCTAGGCCAGATAAATGAAAAAAAAATCAAAATCTACCAAATTTTAGCAAAGGTATATATTCACAAATTTGGTGATTCGAGTCTAAACATAAAAAAAAACTAATCCACAGTAGGATATGAAACTTTTTAATATTATCGACCCATTTTTACATCCAACTTCTTCGAAATTCAAATTATATTATTCCCAAAATAAAAAGGATTAATAATGTGGAACAACCAAACTGCATTGTAACCATTCAAAGTAGATGTTTTCCTAATTAAATAATCAATTCTGCCAAATACCGGACCGTTAACTTGCACATTTCATGATTGTAACTTTTTAAATGATTAGCTTGTTGATCGTAAATTTCTAAATGACATAATTTACTGTAAAATGCTTTGGTTGTTACGGATTTGATTTCATAAGTGGAAAAAATCTAAAAGAATTTTTAACAATCATCATTTTCTCAAATAAAATTATATTATTTTGTCATTAAATTAAACTTTCGGTCACGTAAATAAAATAATATTTTATTATAAAATCTCTAATAGAAAAAAAATATATAATATGAGCAGTTACGTGCGGCCCAAACACTAAACCCAATTACGTGTAGCCCAAACACCCAAACCCAATCCCTTCAAACAAATGAACTTGAAAAAGCACGCAGAGAGTTAAATATATTTTCAGAGCTGGAAAGCAGAGAAAGGGGACGGCAATGGCGGCGATCTACTCCCACCTCCCCACCGATCCCGACCACCACCACCACCACGACCCCAACACCCACTACGTCGTCGTCCTCCCCAGGTATCGCCACCCCTACGCCGCCCACGTCTCCCTCCGCCGCTGCCTCATCTCCGCCCTCGCCGCACTCCTCCTCTGCGCCGCCCTCTTCATCCTCTACCCCTCCGACCCTCAGCTCCAGCTCGCGAGCGTCAAGCTCAACCGGGTCAGGGTCAACTCCGCCTACCCCCCCTCCCTCGACCTCTCCTTCTCGTTGACCGTCAGGGTGCGCAACAGGGACGTGTTCTCGCTCGACTACCGGTCGCTGGACGTGTCGGTCGGGTACCGGGGGAGGGATCTGGGGGTGGTGAAGTCGGATGGGGGGTTGGTCAGGGCTAGGGCGTCGTCGTACGTCGATGCCACGGTGGATTTGGATGGGTTGGAGATCGTTCATGATGTGTTTTTTCTGCTGGAGGATTTGGCCAGAGGGTTTATACCCTTTGACACTGTTTCCAGGGTTGAAGGAAAGCTAGGGCTTTTCTTCTTTAACCTCCCCATTAAGGTATGAAAGATGATTCCTTTATCTGTTTCCTTCAAGTCTTCTGTTAGGGCTTTAAGGAGGAATGTTAGGGATACCAGTCATTTGAAATTGGTAGCATTTTTTTTTTCAAATTTACGTCTTCGAGCTCCTTATCAACAAGGAAGATAATGAGAACCTTCGTGATTCACAGTTGCGAACTTTCCCTCATGTATCTTCGTAGTTATGAACAACGAAGTTCATATATTTTTTGCTGTTGAAGACGGCACATGTTAAGGAACGGGGGGCAAAGCAAAGTTCATGTTTAGCAAAATTCGCAGTTGACATCAGCGAAGATGTCCTATCTTTGCGGATGTTAACCACGAAGAGGGTTTTTTGGGAACAAACCGAATGGGCATCCATATTTGATAGAGAACGAAGAAAAGAGCATAGATTTGAGGCAAAAAATTCAGTAGGTAGCCATGAACGAAACTTTGAGCCTTTTAGTTTTGAATTTGAACGCATCCGTTTGATTTATTATCACAACAAATGCTTTTTCTATTGATGCGTGCTTGATCTGCAACCACTGGTATGAAATTTCTTCACATATCGGATAGTTATTTTGCTGTACTTGAAATCGCAACCATGGTGTATCTGTAATTATTCTGGACAATGGTTAGTTCTAGGGCTCTATCTGTTAGAGGTTACGGGATTCTGTTGAGCTGCTAGTTTATTATGTTGATTGGAGCTGCAATATTTACATTTCCCACCCATTGATTCTTCTGTTATCCTTCTTTTTTTCACATGCTATCATGAAATAGTGTTTGACGTTGTTGGTGGATTCTGGTACCTGACTGTTCCTTGTGGCTGTTGTACCAGGCAAAAGTTTCTTGTGAAGTTCTGGTGAGCACAAAAAATCAGACTGTTGTCCATCAAGATTGCTACCCCGAGGTATGAAAATGTAAACCTTGATTATGTTAACTGCATAGCTTGTTCCAGTGTGCTTATGGAGATTTATCCCCCACATCCAAAAATACGTGACACCATTACTTTGGCTGTGGCGTTTTCTTAGAAAAATGCATGTTGGCATAACTTTGGCTGTGTCATCTTCTAAGAAATCTTGCTGTAGGAATGTTAACACATTTTGGATCCGTAGGTTGTGTCTATATTAAAGCTATTGGAAGTGGGTTTACCTGTTTGATTTGATGGAATACTTATAATTTAGCCGCTGGTACTTTTGTATTTTAGGATCACCCTTTGGCATACTAAGGTAGGGAACACTTAACTTGGCTGAAGTGCTGCAAGGGTTGTTCTGATTAAAACAGTGTTCTAAAATATCCCGCCTAGATCGATTAATCTTCCGATCAATCTCTGGAAGGTCAACTACCAATTAATTTTGTCCATTTTTTATTTTTCTCAATTTTTTGGATCCCATTCTCTTGTAGATTTAATATGAATACTTAAAAGGTGTACATGTACTAGAAACTTCTAGTGTGCTAATTATATATCTTAAGTGATATTCTTGGTTTAGACTTCGGAATGGTTGATTAAGTGGAGTTGGTTTGAGAGTGAATGAAGTTGATTTCGGGAGATAGGATTTCCTAGGGAGAGATTGGATGATCGGCTTATAAGTTGACTTAAGTCGGTGTGAAAAATGTTTGAGAAGTTGAGTTGGGTTTAGTCTGAGTAGATTGGTGGGGTTTTGTTGACTGAATTGGGGATGTTCCCAATTCTGCGATGCCATGATGGGTTGGATATGAATGATCTAAGAACGGAACTTGTTACATTGCGTGCATGCACACCTATTTTGCACAGAAACTCCGAGATGGTGTCGTACCCCATACTCGTATCCGTTTGTAGAACAGAAATTCTAGAACCTTGAAAAAACTTCTCCTATAACTTTAGCGGCTTAAAATTTCTAACTGTATGTTTGAAAAACCTTAAAATTTTGCTCAGATATCTTTGTTGTATGTCTGTATATAAGAAAAATACTATTTCTATCTCATTTTTGCTCATAACAACTAACTATTTGTGAATTTCTCAAATAACTAGTAAAAATAATAAATCATTAAGGAATTTAGTAGCTGTTTTTGTGCCGTATCCTAATAAATTTACAATTCAGATTTTCTGTACTTCAACCTATACCCATTTACTTACCAGTCCCCATATCTGTGCAACTTAGATGCACACCTGGTGCTCTCTCGAAACCTATCCGATATTAAGATTGATCGATAAACTAATACACGCTACTCTATTTTGTGCTTGGCCTATTAAGGGTGTTCTGATTTTTGTAGTCATGAGCTCTTATCCCATTAGAAACTCACTTGATGATTTTTTACATTTGATCTACTGTACAATTTTTCGTGCTTATTTTTTTTCCTTTTACTTACATATTATTAATATTTTAAATATGATTATATATTACTATGACCTTGCGTTCGGTTAATCCATGTCTAGTTATTAATCGTTCCAAAAAAAAACTTTTACCGCCTTGAACTGCTTAGCATTTTTTGGAACACTGATGAAAAATGCATGGAGTCCATCACGGCCTTATTCTTGAGTAATTAGAGTCCATGTCCCTGCCATGTCGTAGGCTGAAGAGGTGCTGTTTAAGCTTTCAGTTATCGTAGAACATTAGAACACAGCACCACCGTATATCATCACCATTGAGTAGAACGAATTCTACTCGCGGTAAATATTCATCTAATGTAAAAACAGTCATGTTTCAAGCACAGAAGATACTGTAGGCTGCATCAATCATTCCATTGTTTGTGAGTGCTGACAAAGTGTGCTTTCTCTTCTTCTTGTTTTATTACTGAAATGAGCCTGACCATCAATGGAAATAAATCAATGTCTGTGAGCCCCAACTGCAGTGGCGTTGATACTAGGGGGGACACTGGGGTTAGTGTCCTAAGATCCAACTCAAAATATTTTTTACTATATTAAAAAAGAAATGTAATTTTTATATGTTTAATTTAGCTTATTTTTAATTTTATACCCCCAATTGCAACCCAAAATATCTCAATATAACCAAATTTAACTAACAATCTGTCAGAATATATTTACAACAGAAACAAAATTGAACGCTTGCGGCATTAAACTCAAACTCAAACCATAGTATCCGACTCAGCCAATATTCAACTTAGTTTTATCCAACTCTCTGAGGTCTGTCTGCAACTGGCTGGAGCTCCGGAGTTGCGGCATGGGTCACGTATTAGCTAGAATGACGATTTTTTTTCTTTGCCCCGAATTAAAATTCCTGAAACTAGCACTGCCCAACTGAGATATGATCATTAGATCATACGTAGTATTTTTCAGTGCATGTACTAATTTTATTACCCATCTGTAAGCACTTTTCTGGAGTTTTCGAAGTTCCATAAACAACTGAGCTCTTTTTCACTCTGCAGTGAAGGGAAGGGGCAAAAATACTTTGGGAGTTATCTTTGAATGAAACTGATATAGAGCGAGCTGGTGGTGGGTATGAATCTCAAGGCCAGTAGAGCTGGTTTCCTTCCTAAACATCTCGTCTGCTACTTGGATCTGTGTTTACTCTGTACAGAACAAAATGGTTGGATTGTTATGTACAGGTGCAAAGGTGCTAATGACAGATTTACGTTTGCTGAATTGGGTCTCAACACCTGTCTTTTGCAGCCTTAATCAGGTCGATTATTCTGAATGCGCATGTCATCGGAGGTTGTACTTGTGTCTACTGAGTTGTCTGCTTCTGCTCCTGCCGAGAAGACTCGTCCTTTTCCAACCAGACAAGTAGCTACGCAGCATTGAAATCGAACACGTTCAAACATTTTTATTCACTCTCAAAAACCGAGTCTTCCCTACCCCAGCCTCACGTGGAGATCAACTACAATACAGTGATACACACAATGCACAACTATTCGGTTCAGTTTTTACTAGAAATGCAATCCGAATTAATCGTAATTGGTTTGAAAAAATTAATCGTAATTGGTTTGAAAATTTTGAAACTGAACGAAATCGGTAGCTTCAAAAAAACCAAAATGAATCATATCATATGGTTCGATTCGATTCAATTTATTTTTTTATGAACTTTTCTTTTTAATTTATGTGTTAAATAGGATATTTTTTCTACCACTATAAAAGACCAGCGTTTGTCCGTACGACGTTCCAGATCATGTGCTGGTCACGTGACACACCCCCGCCTCCAACCACGCCCAGTCCCCCACAACCGCTCTCTTCTGCCCACCCCACCATACCTCGCAATCCCGGTCGCCGCTGTCAATCGATCCAGCTGGGGAGAGGTGAAATCTGGGCAGCGGAGAGACGACATCTGGGCGAGCGGAGAGCATCAAACGCGACTGGAACCGGAGGGGCGACGGTCGCCGCTATCAATCGATCCAACTGGGAAGAGGCGACGACTGGGCAGCGGAGAGGCGACATCAGGGCAACCGGATAGCATCGGATGCAACTCGAACCGGAGAGGCGACGTCTGGGCGAGCGGGCGAGGTGCAACGGCGAGCAGGCGCCTGAATGTCCGGATTTAGCGAATGGGCGTCTAGGTAGATCTGGACTGGTGCCCTTCCTAGCGCTGACCGCGGCCGGTGACCTCCAACCGGACCCCCCCTCACACCACACCCCCCAACAGCCCCTCCATCCAACCAACAACTGTCCGTAGGACGCTAAACCATTAGTCATAAATTTTTTAAAAATTGAAATTTAATCGAATCACTAACACTTCAAACCGAATGTATAGTTTCGACTTTATGGTTTTCTATTTACATTCGTGATCGACATTAAACATAGAAGAGAGAGAACAATGAAGCAGCTTGATTAAGAATAACAACAACACATTACAGCCTGGCGATGGCAATCTGCAGAAACCAAGCATTCATCCTCTCCAACGTCGAGTTCAATTAATGAATGAAAGCTTAAATACATTCTGACAGGTTTCCAAAGATTGGTGAAAGGCTTAATTTGACCGGTAAAATCACCATGAGGGCGAGGTGCATGGAGTTCCAGAGGACGATGTGGACCCACCACCTCCATTGATGCTGTGGGAGTCGCTCCCTGAGGTTCCTAAACACCGAGCGTCTTTCAGTGAAACGGAGCACCCCTCTGCGGGCAGCTCCTTCATCGGGCTCAAGGGAGGAGAGGAATGCTTCGGGGCGTTGGCTTGTTCGTCATCCTCGTCAGATGACCCGCTTGAGTTGCCGAGCCGGGATGGGGAGGTGTCGGGGGTGGCGTACGGGGTGGCCGCTCTGCTGCTGAAGATTGGGTTTGATATGTACACCAGATCTTCATGCTCCTTGCTTGACCCGTTTACATCCTCACCAGGCTGAATTTGGGGTGCTACGGTGGCAGAGTGGTGTGGCGATGGTGGGGAGGATGACAAGATCCTGACTTGATGCGCCGCCGCAGCAGCAGCTGCTGAAGTTGTTGCGCCAGGGTGGGATGATTGGAGGAACTGGCGTAGTTGGGACTGCTGGGTTTGCTGGAAGTCTGAGTCAGCATTGTCTTCTTCCTTGGAGTGGAGTGATGGGAAGAGTAAATTTCTTGGGGCGTTGAGGACTCCATGAGAGTAGAAGCGGGCGAGAGGAGGAGTTGATGAAGAGTGGCCTTGGCTTTGGGACTCAGTAGTTGGACTTAGACCCTCAGCATCTTCTAAGGCGGCGTTGGCGCGGCGGAGCTGGCGGCGGCGGACTAAGAGCGAGCAGTAGAGCTCAGCTAGCAAGACCAAGACGAGGCCCAAGACTATGGCGAGGCTCAGCACCATGATTAGAGTTGCTCCCATTATCACTCTGGATGCGCCCTTCATCTTTCTTTATTTCTTTTCTTCTTGCCTGTTTCTCTCTCTGGGTTGATTGAGCAGGGAGAGAGAGAGGGAGGGACAGCCATGAGAGATGATTGACATTAACTATAAGCTTGCTTTTGGCGGGAAAAAAAAGCTCAGAGAAAGAGGAAGGTAAACTGCATTGGTGTGTTAATGAATGGCTCTGGGAAATGCAAAAGCTTTTGGTTTGGTTTTTTCTTACTGACAACCAAGGGCTATGTTCGTCTTTTTACTGCTCAAGCATCTTTGTTCTCTATGTAAAATTATAGTCTTCTTTGTCTTAAATTGTGAAGCAAGGTTGCCGAGCCTCCTCATCATGTGTGGCCGGCTAGGCTGAAATTAATCAAAAAGAATAATCTGACGTTTAAGCAAATTACACAAGAATATCACTTCATTAAAAAAGTTTCACATTTTACTATCACTTGATAAATCAAAAGAATACCGCGAACATAAACTGCCTGAATAGTGAATACTTACTCTGATGAATTCCAAAGCGCTACCCTTACAATGCTCTGCTCTGTAGAGTGCCAATTTGTTTGAATTAGGAATTGCCTTTCATCGCAGAAAATCTTGCTGCTAAATCGTCGTAGTCGGGCAGCTTTGGGTGCACATGCAGAGCTGATCTGTCGAGCTGAAATGTAGCAGCCCGAGTGAATACCTTCAAAGGCTGTGATGGAACCGGCTGTTCACGGGGAAGGGAGATTGATCGGGGCGGAAATGGTGCGGTAGCTGGCATCTCACCCGATTTTTTCATTGCAGGAGAAACTTCATTTGATGGCTTTGTGCTGTAATGGATCAGCAAGCTATCCAAAATCTTATCTTCTTCGTGTTTCTTAGGAATATCAGTTTCCACCAAGGCATGCTGCTTGATGCTTTTTGATTCTCGCTGTCTCCTTCTATTTGAAGTTATCGTCACAGTCCTCTTCTCGTAACATTTTCCACTTCCTTCCACATGTCTCGAGTCATTTGATGATGATCTTGTACTTCTCCTCCTTCTGATTGATCGAGGTTTTGGTAAAATAATACTACTCAAGTCGCCGTGATCACTACTACAATCTTCACCATCCTCACGATTCACAGCTCTGCCACGTTCATTGGCTTTGTTTTCATATCCATGGTGATCAAATTGACTCATAGCATGGAGAGACATTTGACCAGATTTGGACCTTATGTGGTCTACTGCATCCAATTGGGTCCCAATAACTTTTTCATGTAAACCAGCATGTTTGGATGCTGAAAATTCTCCATGTCTGCTTGCCTTTGGTGGCTTCCCCTTGGATTTGGAACTATCAAAATGGCCCCGAGTAGCATCACAACTACTATCTGGCTTAGGCCTTAAGTGGATTGCTGCATCCACTTGGAGTGTGACAGAACCAGCATGAATGCTAGCATCCTTGGTTTCAAAATTTACTGCTTCTCGTATTGCTTTTGATGGCGTCACATAAGGAGGAGGAAGGAAATGCTTGTACTCCTGAATTGTAGTTGTAGTTTTTTCCGAAATTTCAAGAGGCTCATGTCCTTTATTGACAAAACTGAGCTTCATTTTTTGAGAAAAGCTGCCTGACTGGACTGCATCAGAAGTAACAACCTCCTGTTGGTTTCGTGACTCAAGTTTCCTGTTGTCTTTGGGGAACGGCTCACTACGATTGTGTGGTTCCAGCATATGAGTGAACCCTTTACCTCTAAACTTGCCATAGCTGTGCGATTCAAGGGTATCAGAAACCTCCATGCCTCTACGGAATGGCAGCTTACCATTCTGTGGTTCAAGCATATTGATAGCGTCTTCGCCTGCAAAAAATGGCTTCCGGCAGTTGTTTGGATCAAGGGTGTCAGTAACACTTTTGCCTCTAAAGACTTGGAGGACAGG
>NQLW01000031.1:888794-915365 GCA_002312845.1 Kalanchoe fedtschenkoi | reverse complement strand
AAACTATTTTGGGCCAGCCCAATAAAGAAAGGCTTCCTCGTTGAACTACGTTATTAGGCCCAAATAGCAAAAATATGAGAGAGAATGAAAATAATATTACAAATAATAAAAGTATAAATATATTTGGTGAAAGAAATATTATATGATTATAGATCTCGCGCAAAACTCCACCCATCTTATACTGGTACCAAACGAAGCATCAAAATTAATTATATTCGGATTATTAATACTTCCAATCCGTACTGCTACCAAACGAAGCATTAAAATTAATTATTCAACTGAAATCATAAGTCTTTATGTTAAGTTCTACAATTAAATTGAATTGCGTGAAATTGTATCACTCAAGTTTGTAATTTTAAAAGAGCATACCCTCATGACAAAAGTTCTGCGCAAGTAGCATGCTTGCACCAACTTTCCATTAGTAATGTAGCGCAAACATCTAATCATAGTCATTCTTTGGCCCTTCGTTTTCCTGCCAGACGCAGACGCCTACGACCTAAAATTGGTTTTCCTCTAGTTGGTAACTGTATTTCTTCCTCGGCGTCGCTATCCATAACAATTACCTCGTCATCGCTGTCCATAACAATTACCTCGCTGGTTATGGTTTGGGATTTCTCTGTCATTTGATGATTGATGCTATTACCTAAAACATTGTCCAGAGCATTAACCTGAACAGGAAAGTTTCAATATAAGTTTGTCGAAATTTTGATAAATTTGAATGAAATTTTTTCAAGTAAGTTTTAAAGCTGTGGAGTACCTCATTGTTGGAAGCACAGCTTGCTTGTAAACTTTTGAGAGGCTGCAGTGACAGCCTTCTATGCAGCCCCTGGTTCTGATTGCTTGAGTTTAAGTTCCAGTTTGCTGGTCCTCCATTGAGATGCTTATCAGGATCTGTAATAAGTCGAGGTAAAGCAACCTGGGGAGTATTCTCTTTGTTATCCTCTCTGGCTTTTTTTGCTGATTCTTTATATCCCATGCTTAGTTTTCTATCTGTATCTTCAACAGGTGGATTCAGGTGACCATAAACAACATCTTCTGTTATTGCCATTCCAGGGCAGACTTTTTTTAAGGCTGGTTGGGGAACTTGTTGCTTTTGACCAGGGTCCATATGGCCACCTTGCACATTTTTGGAGGATTCTGTTGAAGCATTTTCGCATACAGGGTACTTTGGCCCCAAATGAAAACCAACATCCTGACATGAGAAGTCACAGGCTTCAGCCGTTTTCATGTGTTGGCTTGCCGATGGTACTGGCAAGTTTGAATGATTGGCATGCTGCGGGGTATTTTTCTCATCAATGTTCCTCTTTCGAAACTCACATGATGCTTCTAGTGAAAGTTTTCGTCTCATCCCTGATAGCTTAAGATCATTTATATTGCTATAGCAAGGAACATATGTTAGATCCATCTTGTGTTTGATCTCCATTTGACTGTTCAGAGTGGCACTATTTGACTGATCCGATAGTCTCGTATCATTCAAATTCTTGGCTGATCCTGACAATTGTAGCGACAACTTTCCACTTATAACATGCTGCTTTGAGTTACTCACCTCACTTCTATCTTCATCTGTGAAAGCTTTCTTTTCCTTTAATCCTTCATTCCCGCTGCTGCTTCCCCCACACAAAGCTCTGGCATATTTTTCTGTCATAGACCTTGCTTTTTGATCAAAGGCTTGCTTATTGTATTTGTATTCCCAACTCTGATCAGGTATTTCAAATTAACAAGTGTATTTTATTTAAATTCTATCCCTTGCGCCTCATAATTCACAGAAGGAAACACTTACTGCTTCACACATCAAGCCATCGTCAGGGTTGGGCTCACTCAGTAAGAGCCCAATGCTTGTTATAACTGTTGAAATGTTCAGAGATGGCTGCCAAGCACCCTGCTTACATTATAAACTGAACATTAAAACGAATGGCAGAAGAAGATCAATTTATTCCTAATAAACATCACATCACCGAGGCACACATTAAGTTCCCCAGGTTCATGAAATGAAAACAACCAAAGCATCATCAATATGCACAAGTCTATTTTAGAATAAGACTAGGAAATTCCAGGAAATTCCAGGAAGAAAGTAGTTCACCATTACCACGGATTCTGACCGAAAGACAACATTTAGCCATAAATAAACCTACAGACAATAATCCCGAGAAACACAGACTTACTTGCACAATAAACAGCTCAAATAGTTGGCACCTGACAGATAACTCTAGAGCTAAAAAATTCAATCAAATAGCAATTTTGGCAGCACAAGGCAGTGAAAGACTAATTCAGCATCTCAAATAAATGACCTTTGGAGGAAGATTCAGAATATCAAGGCAGATCCGACCACCAGTGTCAATGTTAGGGTGATAAATTGGAGTAGCAAACGTCACAACTGGAGGCTGGAATGGATACCTGCAGCAACACAAGTACGTCAAATCAGGTAATCACACATCAAAATGCAAAACACTGATGAATCTCATACCTCTCCGGTATCTGAATTTTGATATGAAAGTAACCTTTCTCGTAAACCGTTCCTTTCGGACCTTCGATCTCTGTACAACGAAATCAACACAAAACACACAAAAGTTAGGTCAGGAGAAAATTCGACCTGTCATCATGCTGAACTTAGCATCGCCGAGCGACGGTACTTACGGGCATCGATCGCGGAAAGCGAGGCGGGCGATGTGAGCTGTTCGAAATCCGGGGAGAGATAGGGGAAGGTGGCGCCGGGCGGAGGATCGGAGAGGAGAAGCTTGAGCTCCTTCTGCATACGCAAGCTCAGCCGAGCCGCTTGAGCCATTGTTCACGGGATTAGGGTTTCCTACTTGATCGTTTTCCGATGAGAAAGTGGAGGTCCAGAGTTGGGGGCAATAGCGGGAAGGGGATGGAATTTTGGAACAAAATGAAGTGCTACCAAGCAATTGGTATTAGGTAATCACATAAACTACGTATTTATTTACTAATTTTTAATTAATACTTGTGACATCTTGATAAAATCATTTTATTTTATATGAGATTATTCGTATTTTGTATAAAATTATCCACATATTCTGTTAATCATCCTATATATGAACTATTTTGACTATAGTAGATATGAAGCGATTTCATACGTAATGAAAGGAAGTAGCAATGATTCATGGGTGGATCAAGATCACCCGTTTATATGAGTGCTCTCGCTTGAAAACGACGTCGTTTTACTTTGTTTTCATTAAAATACTTCAAATTTTTCTAAATCTGATTAACAAAGCACATGATCTGATAAACACAACAACTCGTCTTATAAACACAACAGCTCATCTGATGAACACAATAACTCATCTGATGAACATATCAGCTCATCTGATGAACAAAACTGCTCATCTGATGAACATAACAGTTCATCCGATCAACATAAAAGCTCATTTGATGAACATAGCAACTCATCTGCTAAACATAGCAGCTCATCTGATGAACATAGTAGCTTATCTTATAAACATAGCAGCTCATCCGATAAGCATAAAAGCTCATTTGATGAACATAATAAATATGAACGAGTGTTTTAATGAAAACGATACAAAACGACGTCATTTTCGAGATAAGAGCACTCATCTAAATGGATGCTCTTAGTGCACCCAAAAGTTTGCGAGGAAGTTGCTAGAAATGTTATATAATTTCATTTTCTTTCGACTTTTTATCAGATTCCCACTTATTTTAGTCGTCCAAAATTCTTCCATCCACACCATAAAAATATTAGCTATCAGAGCCGTTTAGATGAAATTTAGAGAATTAGAGGTATGACGTACAAATTCGCAAATTCTTAGGTGCTCTCGCTCGAAAACGACATTGTTTTGTATTATTTTCATTCAAACACTCATTTATATTTACTATGTTCATCAGATAGGGTTTTATGTTCGCCGGATGAATTTCTATGTTCATCAAATGAGCATTTATGTTCATCAGATGAGCAGTTATGTTCATCAGATGAGCTGATATGTTCATCAGGTTTTAAAAAGAAGTGAATTTTTTAATAAAAACAAAACAAAATGACGTGTTTCAAGCGAGAACACTCATCTAGATGTGTGTTCTCGGTCCACCCATGAGCCACTTGTACAAATTGGTTAGAGTAAATTTTATATTTGTAAGAGCTGAATTAGGTAGGGACAATAATCTGAAGTGAAAAATAAAACAATTCGGAACTATCACTCGTTCACTAACTATAATATGAAATTCTGAATTATTTGAATGATCAAAAAATATAAATTTTTTTAACAAATTTCTAAAAATAAAATTTAATATAAATTTAAATTAATATTATTATAAAAATTAAGCCAAAAACTATAAAATTTTATTCACATAATTTAAAGGATTTTTTCTTAATAGATCAATTATAATCCTCTATAAATTTAATAAAAATAATTATATTTAATAAACTTTGATTGCAAATTAGTCAAACAAATTTTTTTTTTTGGGGCATAGAAATATAAATCAGAAGTGACGGTGTGCGATCTCTCAAGGTTGTCGAGTCCGATCCTCTCTTTCCATCGACCATCCTTCCTTCTCTGCTCAGGTAATCTGTTCAACCTTCCTACCAATCACTCGTTATGGATGCTTCACGACTTCACTTACTTGGATCTGCATTTCAGATCTGCAATTCTCAATCAATCACGCATCAGATGTTTTTGATGTATGTTTTTTTCTGAAAAGAAAATTTATGTGAATTTGAGGCATTGGTTAATCGCATCGTAAATTGCTCTAGTGATTTTGAGGCGTATGATTCTAGGTTTATTTGGTGACGCATCCATTTGGTTTATTGACTCCAGAGATATCGATCTTAGCTCATATTGGTGTGTGCTTTCGCCAGGATCTCATATTTGGTGTTTCATCTGCTCCTCAGTTCCAGTTGAAAGCTTTCTCTAGAGAGAAAAATGGTGAGCCTTTTTCTTCCCCTCTTCCAGCATTCATTTCTGTGGCACCTTCTTCCAGGTTTCTCAATTGTGGAATTTAAAGTTGTAATCCATATATGTATATAAAACCGGTGTAAATGTACTATTCTTTGGTATTTTTGTGGGCATCAAGTATAGATCTGGACCTGCAACCTTTACTGCCACTCTGGTGCCCACTTTCGTAGTGTGAGTCAAACTAGCTTCGGCATCAGTTGCATCACACCTGGGTTTCTTGAATTTATGAACACTAGTAAGCTCGTTATGTCTGTCAAAACTTGATGCATCAGGAATACGTTAGCATGGTTTAATGGTACTATTGCTCAATAATCAAATAAGTAATTAATATTTACAGAAAATGAGAAGTGGAAAACCCACACACACGCAGACGGCAAGCTTTCTTGTGTTTGTGTAGGACTAGTTATGTGTTCTTCGATGGACTTATACATGTGGCTACTCATACAATCATAGAACTTTCCAGGTCAATGGGCAGGAACTATTAGAAAACTGCTACTGTACTGTTTTGATGAAAACCCTGTGTGACACTTTATGCTGTTGAGTTAAGAAGCTTATCTATCTATCTTATAGATATGCATTTTTATTCTAGTATAATATAAGTTATTTTCACTTCGCCGTAATTTAATCTTTCAATTTGGAATTTCTATTACGCAGGTGGTTCTCGCAGCTGGAATTGTTACCAAGCCTGGGAAAGGTGAGGTTCTTTCTTCCTGCTTGAGTGGGGAAAGATATGGACTTCCTCTTATTCAGATTTTAAACTATTATGATTATGATATGCACGTAGTTAGGTGCTCTGTGGGCTGTCAGAGTGTTCTTTAGTTGTCTAGTGCTACAAGTTGTGGCTTATTCATGATGCCTAACCTTCCTGATTTCTCTAAATAAATTACGTGAGAAGGGGGAAGCCATTGTTATGACTGCAGATCGTAATTGAGGCCTTGTGGCGGAGCTGGCTAATCTTATCTATGTTTTTGCAGTGCTTCTGTCCCGTCAGTTTGTTGACATGTCTCGGATCAGAATAGAGGGTCTTCTTGCTGCTTTTCCTAAATTGGTTGGCACCGGAAAGCAGCATACTTATGTTGAAACTGAGAACGTGCGCTATGTTTACCAGCCGATTGAGCATCTCTACTTGCTGCTTGTTACTAATAAGCAAAGCAATATTCTTGAAGACTTGGAGACATTACGACTGCTATCTAAGTTGGTACTGATACTTTCTCTTTTAAGTATTATATGCTGGGTCTTGCAGACCTTCTATCTTACACTCTTAGCGGACATTTTTAATTATATCATGTTAACCTCGTTGAATTTCTTTGGTTTGGGAGTCTGGGGAGTTTCCTTTCTGACACCACTCTTTAATTATATCAGGTGCCTGAATACTCTATGTCACTTGATGAAGAAGGCATTTGCAAGACAGCGTTTGAGTTGATTTTTGCATTTGATGAAGTTATCTCCCTTGGACACAAAGAAAATGTTACTGTTTCACAGGTGAAACAGTACTGTGAAATGGAAAGTCATGAAGAGAAGCTGCACAAACTAGTTATGCAGAGTAAAATCAACGAGACAAAGGATCTCATGAAGCGGAAAGCTAATGAAATCGACAAAAGCAAGGTACTCTTTTATATTGTTATGGGATTACTCAGTTAGATATACCTTTTGTCTCGATACTTCAGTTTACATAATTGTAACATTGCAGATCGAGAAAGGCAGAGGAGACAAAGGAGGGTTCATGTCTATGCAGTCATTGGGTTCTGGTAGAATTGAGAGTGGCTTTAATGATATGAGCATATCCAGCAACGGAAGTGGATTTGGAAGTGGTTCTGGTTTTGGAATGGCCGCTGACGTGGACTCCTTTTCAAGTAAGCCAAAAGGTTAGATCCAAACTCAATCAAAACTCTCATGTCATTCTATGATTTATAGTTGGTGCATTTTTTGAAGAAAAAAAAAATTACCTCATAGTTGCAGGGTACAAAACGTGTTACCCGATAAACCGATTTGGGGGAAGAGCAATAGATCTTTAACAAACTCATTCTTTGTAACTTTAGACCTTCATGTGCCCAATCTAATAACTAATTGTCCTAAGATAACAATATTGGGAAGTATCCGTACCATCGTTACAAGGGCTTAACACTTTTTCGACTTGTCATTTTGTTCTATGATTCTATTTCCTTTTTGGACCCAGTCTGATGGATTTATTTGGTAATTTTTCAGGGCGCCCAGCAACATCCGCTACGGCTCCTCCAAAAGGTCTTGGTATGAAGCTTGGTAAAACACAGAAGACAAACCAGTTTTTGGAGTCCCTCAAAGCTGAAGGAGAAGTCATTCTTGAGGATGTGCCACCAAAAGTTGGTGTTTCTAGAGCTGTTACTCCAGCCACTGATCCCATCACACTCAACGCTGAAGAGAAGCTAAATGTCACCCTGAGACGAGATGGGGGTCTCAGTAACTTTGATGTTCAAGGGACCTTGTCTCTTCAAATCCTTAATCAAGAGGATGCACATATCCAAGTTCAGGTAGTTTATTTGCATACATCATATTCCAAAAATTGAAAGTTACAAAAATTTATTTTCGTTGAGCTTTTAGGATGACTTGAAAAATTGGTGGTGATAGTCTATGCTCCATTTACTGTTATGACTTTCTTCGTAGAAGTAGAACTCGTATATTCAATATTATATGATATGTAGCCCGTGGGATCTAGGTTTTTTCATTTACCAAACTGGTATATTGTTAGAAGTGTATTACAACAGTGGCTGCCCTGTTGGAGTTGGAAGGTTTTGTGTTCAACCTGCATCAAAACTTAGCATATAGTTCTTTGGAGCAGTTTCCATGTGCAGCTTATGATCATCATGCTTTGGGTTTTATCAATTTTCACTAATTAACTGTGCTTTCTTTCAGATTGAATCTGGTGGTAATCCGGGCATTTTGTTTAAAACACATCCCAATATGAACAGAGATTTGTTTGCCAATGAAAACATTTTAGGCTTGAAGGATCCTAGCAGACCTTTCCCCACTGGTCAAGCTAGTGATGCTGGAGGTGTTGGTCTCTTGAGGTGGAGAATGCAGAGTGCAGATGAGTCGATGGTGCCATTGACTAGTATGGAAAATCTTTCATGTCTCATTGTTCTTGTACTAACCTGAAAACTCAAGGTAATTTCTCAGCTGTCTTGGTGCAGTTAATTGCTGGCCATCTGTATCTGGGAATGAGACGTATGTTAGCATTGAATATGAGGCATCTTCTATGTTTGATCTGAGGAATGTGGTGATTTCAGTTCCTCTTCCTGCTCTCAAAGAAGCACCACAGGTTAGGCAAATTGATGGCGAATGGAGGTGAGAATCGTACCTTGCAGGCGTTTGTTATTGGATTTATATTGATGAATTATTTTAGAATAGATTGTGAAGTTGATTTCCCGGTGTCCTTAGAAACTAAAGGCTAATTGCTCCATTGTATTCAATTTGAAGATTTGGTAACAAACCTGCTGCATATTTCTCTTTTTGGCTTCTTATAAAAATGGTTCCTTATGTGGAGGAAGTTTATTCATATGGAATTTAGTTTCAAATTTTGAACTATCCAACTGCGTTCTTTCAGTTTGAAAAGTAGAAAAAGCAGGTACATATTATATTGTGAATGACAATTCTCTATGTTGCCGTTTCTCTCTGTTGGAAAACCAAAAATTTATGTATATGAGTTGTGCATTTAAGCTTTATCACCAGGAGTGGGATTACATTAGGAGTACATATCTCCTGATCGATATTTGTCAAGAGTTTTTCATCGGCGCTAGATGTTGTTTGATTTTACAATTCTTGTATACCATTTCGTTTCAAATGTGGTTTGTCCAACTTTTGTTAGGTATGATTCAAGACATTCCACACTGGAATGGTCCATCCTATTCATAGACAATTCAAATCGAAGGTATGCCCATTCAAAGTGCTTTAGGCTCCTCTTCCTTTTTTTATGGCACTACACACTGAATGTTGTATTCTTATGTGCCTTATCCATTCGCCAACCCATTGCAGTGGATCGATGGAATTTGTTGTGCCTCCAGCTGATACAGATTCCTTCTTCCCAATCAATGTCCAGTTCAATGCTACTAGTGTGTTCAGTGGATTGAAGGTTCCATCTGCACTGTGTACTTTTTTAGTTGCAGTAAAGTATGTCGAAATCAGTGCTCGTGTCTCAAACATGTTTACTAATTTTCAGGTTGTGAATATATTGCCTCTCAAAGGCGGTCCATCGCCTAAATTCTCCCAAAGGACTCAACTCATCACTGAGAACTATCAAGTCGTCTGAAGTTTGGTAATGCTAAATATACTTTTTCTTACAGAGCGGGCAAGAGCCCTGCATTTTGAATGCCTGTTAAGATCAACATTTAGACTTGCTACTTTCACTTGAAGTCATGCATTGTTCTGCTGGGACATTAATTTTTGTCAAGGATGCGCTTGTGCATTCTATTTCAACCTGTTCTTTCAGATCCTAAATTGTTTTTCACTGTCAGAATCCTTTTTCTCCATACAGACACTGTACTGCTTTTGTAGGTCTATCCTGCAACAAAACTAGTGTTAAGGGAATTGCAAGTCCAGCTTTCTACACCTTTTAGATTAGATAGGAATGAGATGCCAGCTTCCAGTATTGAATGTATCTATCTATTTCAGTGCAGTAAAATAGATACACAAATAATGGTTAAGCTTCCAAAAATCAGCCTTAGGGTGTAAGAGTTACGAGAGGAGTCGAGTTGAATACAACACTGGCTCATATTCGGCTCAAAACGGACGAGCATACATATAATTCATGTTTGAATTCTACTCGGTAAAATTGTATGAAGCTCGCACTTGACCCGAAAACAACTGGAACTCCAGCCTTACTTTAGTTATAAACAAACTATTTGCTTGTTAGCCTCAAAACTATAATAAACATGGCTCAGCTTCGCAGATTCTACATAAGTATGCTGCTTTCCGGTGCCGACCAATTTAGGAAACGCAGCAAGAAGGCCCTCTATTTTGATCCGAGGTATGTCAACAAACTTACGGGACAAAAGCACTGCAAATAAAAGAGTGAAAATAATATTTTTTTCGATAATTTAATAATTATGTTATATTTTTTGTCATCCTCGGTAAATCGTCACTTACACCCCAACACGGAGCTAAATGCATATCATAATCATAGTAGTTCAAAATCTGATTGAGAAAAAAGCCATAAATTTCTGAATTTGAGCAGGACCTTTCCCCGACTTTGTTACTACTGAAGATGCGAGAACCACCTGCATGATATTAATTTCGAATTGAAAGATTCAGATAAGGACGAAGAGCAAATAACTTAAACTAAACCTAACAATGCATGTCTGTGGCCGGGGCAGATGCTGGATTTTTCCAATCTGACTTTCACCTCTAACTTGTACGCCGCTTATCCACAAATTGTGTGGCTGAGAATTGCAGCCATAACTTTGCTGCACCTGTTGATGTTAGACTTGGAGAGTTATTCCTGATTGTTAGAGCTATGTGTATCACTTGA
This sequence comes from Kalanchoe fedtschenkoi, assembly GCA_002312845.1. Classification (NCBI taxonomy): domain Eukaryota; kingdom Viridiplantae; phylum Streptophyta; class Magnoliopsida; order Saxifragales; family Crassulaceae; genus Kalanchoe; species Kalanchoe fedtschenkoi. Next base: position 904,946 of record NQLW01000031.1, on the reverse strand, counting down.
ATGGCGGCAACTGCTCTGTTCTCAACCTTGTCACTTCTTAGGCCGATTCGTTCGAGATGCAGAGTTCCTGGAACTGTTTGTTCCGTCGGCCGCACTTTGTCGTGGACGAAAGTGTTGGATGAAATCGATGAAAAGCTAGCTGCCGGCGACGACAGGTCCGCTCTTTCGCTCGTTAAAGATCTGCAGGGCAAGGATGGCGGCCTCCGTTGCTTCGGAGCTGCTCGACAGGTTCTTGTTTAGCTGTTTTTACATCATTTCATAACGGAGTTGGGATTTCTGAACTTATTCCCACATATTTTGTGCTGTGAATTTGTCTTGCAGGTGCCGCAGAGACTCTACTCGCTCGACGAGCTCAAGCTGAATGGAATCGAGACCGCCTCGCTGCTATCTCCTGTGGATGGAACACTTGGTGCCATCCAGACCAATCTGCAGCTTGCCTCCCTCGCAGCTGGGATTTCTGCCTACAACTTGCTCGGATGGACTCCACAAGACGTATTTTATCTCTCGTTGGCCGCTCTGTTTCTATGGACATTGGATTCCGTAAGTTCCATTTCACAAATCCGACCATCAACATATTCAAACTCTGTTCGTGAAGATTGTCCGGAATCACCCCACGAAATATTATTTTCTGATTGAAATGTCATCTGGGATCTACAGGTATCGTTTAATGGAGGAATCGGCGGCCTGATTGTGGATACCGTCGGCCACGCTGTAAGCAGAAAGTATCACAATCGCGTCATTCAAGTACGTCATCTTCGGCAAAAGATCTGATCCATTCAAGAATTGGAATCTTTGTATTCTACAAGTTGAGGTTTTGATGAATTATGCCAGTTAGCTTTTTGCTAGAATGTAATGGATGGCCGTGCAGCATGAAGCTGGGCATTTCCTGGTGGCGTATCTGATGGGCATTCTGCCTAAGCGGTTCACGCTGTCGAGCCTCGAAGCTTTGCGGAGGGAAGGATCGCTTAATGTCCAGGCAGGGACAGCTTTTGTGGACGTTGAACTTCTTGAAGAGGCAAGTAGGTTTTAATCCCATATCTTATTGAACTTCTTGAATTTCTTTTAGGCTGTGTTTGGTTCATAGAAATTTGGTGAAATTTTTGATGGAAAATATGAAATTAAAAAAATATTAGATGGAAAACTTGTGGATAATGTGATTTTAACTCTTAGGTCTTGTTTTGTTGCTCTTATTGGGCTCTATTAAGATATGGTCTCTGTTAAACGTTCAAAGAACCGAGTACTTTGTTTTCCTATTAATGATTATTTAGAAAGTTTGAATGATTTGTTATCAATTTTGTATTTGGATCATTCAGAGCTTGATATCGATATGATTCTAATATGGCCAGCTACATATCTTAGTATCTTTTAGTTGACCATCAGTTCAGCTTTCAAGTTTTATGTTACCTTTGAATCGATCCATATTAATATTGATTTGAGATTTGATATATCAAATAAAAATAAATTATTCAACACTCAGAGATGGTCTGACCATTCAGATTCTCAAACAACATTCAATATTCAGCTTTTAATTTTACATAACGACACCTTAGTTTATAAATATGACATAATCAAGTTTAATGTATGTGAAATGAATAATCACTTTTTCTATCAAGTTTAATGTATCCGATCAGGTACAATATATCCGATCAAGTTCAATACAACCGGCGAGGTTTAAGATACAAAAATGATATAATATTTTTATATCATTTTTCATGAAACTTTCCATGATAATGCAAAATAAAATGAAATCCTTATTATTTTGCTTAACATTTTCCATAGCAAATCAAACATAGATAAAAATAGAATGGAACCAATTCAATTTCATTCTCATTTTCATTTCAGCCAAATTTTCCCGAAACCAAACACACCCTTCATCCATAGCCTGATTTTGGGGCTCTCTTTTGCCAGGTTAATGCAGGAAAAGTCACAGCTACGGTAAGTCAATCTGCAGACAGAAGCATCTGGTGACTCGTCACCAAATGCTGGGAAAATGATGAGTGCTAGCTGCATTGACTCGTTATCTTATCAGATGCTGAACAGGTTCTCGTGCGTCGCGCTGGCTGGTGTGGCCACGGAGTATCTTCTATACGGCCAAGCAGAAGGCGGGCTCGCAGACATCAAACAGGTGCCGTCTCCGAAAGCACCCAATTTCATAATCTTACCCAGCACATGATCGGGCTTCTAAGTCTCAAATTTTCCGGCAAATAATGCTCAGCTGGATGAGTTCCTGGCCAGTTTGGGGTTCACACAGAAGAAGGCAGACTCTCAAGTCAGATGGGCCGTGCTCAACACTATCCTGATACTGCGCCGGCATGAAGCGGTGCGAGGCAAGCTCGCAGCAGCCATGTCCATGGGGAAATCGGTAGGGTATTGCATACAAGTCATTGAAGAATCAGTTGACCCCGACAACATATAGTTTCCCATGTTGTCTGAAGTCAACCTCTGTGGAAGGAAAACTGAATATGATGATGGAGGCTCACACGCCATCTCACCTTCCAAGTTGTTGCATGTAATCAATCCTATTTCTTGGCTTAGTAATTTCATACAACATGTGGTGGGAGTTTTTGTCGGAGCCACTCGCACAAAATAACGTAAATTTAAATCTGAGTGTTACAAAATCAATTTTAGGTTTATTTAATTAATTTAATAGTTTTCGATCCACATTCGGAACATAAATCTGAATACGTTATTAAATTTTCTGTTCGATTGTTTTGTTTCGTTAGCACGACAGACGATATCCACACATAGGTGTAATATAACGCGTCAAACTTGAAGTGTTGGCTTCTTCGAAAAAAGCTCTACCCCACCCATTACTGTGTATCTCTCATTATCAAATAACAATAATATGTAACATCAAGTAGAAATAGAAGTGACAGATTTCTATTTGTAATGAGATGTGGGATTCGACCTGCGTGATAAATCCATCCGTTGGGCTATGAGCCCCACTTCCATGAGCCAAGTCTGCAAGCATAATATATGGGTTGTACTCATAGATTTAACCATCTTATTTATCTTATTCAGATGCGGGTTGGACTGAATTATTTCTGGACTATCTCATACTTCACTCACTTTGTATCTTTGATCATATCGAATAACGCCATCACAATAAAATAGAAACTCTAACCTTATATTTATAGTGGGAATCATGCTTCCGGACTTCGGTCCGCAAGCCAATCTCAACAGCTAGATTATCGGGTTAATGGGTATTATTCATGGGTCATACCCATGAATTTAACCCATCTAGTTCATCCGAATCAGGCGCTAATTGAACCGCATCATATCCAGACCGAATCTTATTCAGTTTTCTCTCAATTCAATATTCGTCACTTGATTTTGTGCGATCGTATAGGTTTATTCTCAATTAAGCATGGGCAAAAGCCTATTGATCATAAGCGGCTGCTAGTAATGCATTATGATCCTTAATTAATAATAGTTGATTTTTGAGATAACTAAAATCACAATCAATACGAGTCAATTAATTGATGTAATAGACAAATTCTAACATTATTGTTTGCCACTTCCTCCCGGAAGATCATGTCATCTTCAGAACTTCTGAGTCAGTTATGCTTTACTGCCCCGCCTGAAGCCTCTTCATCTCGTAAAAGTTATCATCTTACCCTTTCTTTAAGAATTGACTCACATTAATGATGTTGCTTTTCAAAATTGATACATAATAAACATCTTCTGTGTATTTTTTTCTCCATTCTATAAGGAGCTTATGATTTTATCTTTCCCATTAATATAAATTTTCAAAAAATCGTGGAATGTGACTTCTTCATATTTTTATATGTCCAAATTAGTAAAGCAATCATTTCGACCACACATTTGGCTGCTAGCTCCAATGTCAAGATGTCTAATATTTTTCTTACATTCCGCATCACCTTGACAAGTAAGAAAAATAGATTGTTCGTCAATTTTTTCTTCAAATGCTTATGAGAATTGATTTTTCTCATTTTTTTTGGAGCAGTGCTACATTCAAATTTATAATATTCATACTTGTTACAGTTGTAGCATTTCACCTTAGCTTTACCACCTTATTATCAAGGTCTTCCTCTTTCTTAATTATATGATTCTCGACCACATTTATAACTCTTGCATTCTTCATTCAGTTGAGACATTTCATAAGACCTGAATGCATATCCTCAACCACCACATCGACCTCAGTAAGAATCTTTGAGTCCATCATGGTTGTCTCGTCCTCATCAATAATTGCTAAACAAATGGTTCTCTTCAAAAGATAATATGCTTTGCAAATCTTGATCATAGTTTGATTACTTTTATCTTAATTCATTCGTAACTCACGGCTTGAAGTTATTGCACAAGTTCATCAGTGATTTGAGATAGATTTTTTACTTCTTCAATTGGCGAAATCACATAATTAGATTTATGTTACAAGGATAAAAAAAGATTCTCGATCATTTTCACATCGTCAATGATTTCTCCATTTCTCTTATTATCTCATTTGTCACGGTTTGCAAACATGTGACATACACGTTGATACATTCAGTGTTTAGCATCTCCACGGTCTCATCTTCTCCTCTAAGAGATTGGAGTTGTACTTTCTTAGCTTTCTCAACCTCCTGTAGAGATTTTTATAAAATCTTTCAAACTTCTTCTGATGTATTTGTATCAAATATCTCTCAAATATTGATTCATCAACTACTTGAAAAAATAGTAGCAATGTCTTTTTATCTCTCTTGTACATTTTTTAGTGCACCTTTTTATATCGTTGTTCTCAAATAGTCAGGTCCAACCCTGAAAATGGGCGGAAGCCCGGAGCCCATAACTCCCATGTCCTAAACGAACTTAACACTTTGAAGACTAGCTTCCTCAATCAGGATTTAATATTACGTGTCAGAATTAAGATCTGAACCAAACACATTTGACTACCAAGCTAATTTCATTGGCACCTCAACAATCAAGATTTTGTTGACTAAAATCTATTACGGTGAAATATATAATTTTAATCAAATGTTTTCAAAACATTGCCTTATTTCATAAAAAAATAGTTTACCTTAGGAGATAGATTTGTCTCACTCACTCGGAGATGAGTCAACAGAAAATACGAAAAGTTTCATAGATTTTTTCGTGACAGGAATATATAGATTGTACCTTGTTATCTTTCATATATCTTCAACAGATGATTCAATTATCAAATCAAACAGTTAACATTTTCATGAATGATATAATTCACTTACATCGATCATTTTTATGTGAATGTCTAGACAATAAGAGGATAGTTTGACATAAGAATGCTGAGGTATATGTTTTTTATTTTTTCCTAAAAAGGTAGATTTATTGTAGGTCTCTTTAGTTAAATCAATCATGAAAAAATATATGTTGATAATTTTTTTTTTGTACAAATATCGTCGAAGGGCCGTCACGGCCCTCAAAATGTCAGGAACGAACTTGAAAATAGTTTCAAGCTACTGCGTCCCCGTGACTGGTACCATCGTTTGACTGTATTCCATATTTCTTATAATATTAGGAGACATTTCATTTGATGTCCAAATCTCATAGTTAGTATTTGTCCTACATCATATATTTCAATTTTGCCAACCGTGCCTAATTTTGGTCCAGTGGCCTAATTTTGACACCGCCCTGAACCTGATTTTGGTGTTCAAATAGCTGTCTCTCTCACTCAAACGGCCAATTTTACTGAAACTCAAATGCCAGAGTGGCCTAAATTGGTCTATTCATACACGTGACAAGATTATTGAGTGGAAATGTAGACGCACTAAACTGTTTTAATTTTTTCGGATCGACTCATATTTGATTCTTGGGAAATTTTTTGAAAGAGGTATGAACTACTATCAGTAATCCAATTGTAATTCGAATTACCATAATTTTCATCGCACTCATTTTGGGAATCGTGATAGTTCGAATATAATTGGATAAATGACGATAGTTCATAGACCCTTTTGAGTTTTTTCCCTTGATTCTATCTCTATTGTGATTCAAAATATTAGTTTTATAAGTTATGATTCAATAATTCAATACAAGTTATTTCTTCTTCTTTTACTATCCGATATATGAGATATTTCGCCAAATACTCTTACCCAACAAAAACGTCAAAATAATTACAAATTTAATAATCCTCGATTGACATGTGATATTTTGATTTTTCAACGCATCACCTTGCATGATGGTGCCCCAATCCAAACATACTAGAATACCCACCTGGAAAAAATTGCAAATCTAATGTTGAATTGAAACGTGATACTTTGATTTTTCAACACATCACTTTACATGACAATATCCACATCAGTCCATATATACTAGAATATTAACCTAAACATTACAAATCTAATACTAAATCGACACGTAATACTTTGATTTTTCTGCACATCACCATATCCAAAGACCACAATTAGAAATGCTGATATATCCACCTAAAAATTACAGCAAGCACATGATAATTTGATAACGCAATAAAGTAGTTTCCATAGTCCAAACATGGTAGAATTTCCCCTCAGAATCACTAATTGCATTACTCTCCTCACCTGTCCACCTGCTCAGTCTTCGCATTTATGTCTCACCGTATATAAATGGCGATCCCAAGCTCACCTCACAAACAGCTACCATCCACCACCGCTCCTTTCTGAGATGGACTTCCTACTGCATGCTGTGTTTGCTTTGCTCTCGGTTCGATTCTGCCGCCAAAACATCGTCACACATTCTTTTGCACACTGCATCGTAGCTGCTTGCATATCGATCATGCATTAAGTTTAGATGCATGCAAGTTAAGATCTGATCACTGTTCCATGCCCGACATCCCCATGCAGGTATCATCGGTTGCTCGGAGCCAGGACGCTTCTCCAGCTCAGCTGTACTGGAAAGCCAAGCTGCCCAACACTCCCATCCCAAAAGCTGTTCGAAACTTCCTGCCTGGTAAGACACTCATGCTTAATTTCACCACTTCCAGAACTTCGTACAAAATGGCTTTTCTAAAGGCATGATCATTCGGTTCAATTCGATTTTTAATAAAACAATTTAACTTCGGTATAAAAATTTTGAAATCAAACCAAACCGAATCAAATTATATGGTTAGATTGGATTGATTGAGTTTTCTCGTGGCAGAAGCAAAGTCTCTGACGCATGGTGGGGAGAATTTCTTCATGGCCAGCGGCGGGGCGTTGCAGTCAAGGGTGTTCAACTACATGCACGCTGCTACGGAGGAGAATCTCGCAGCCGGGAAGATCGCTGACGTCTTTTTCTTCCACCACCAGCTGAAGCCGGGGACGAAGCTCAGAATCCAGTTCCTGACCGCCACCCGAAAAGCCAACTTTCTGCCAGCAGAACTCGCAACCACCATGCCCTTGACTTCCAAAGACCTCCCCCAGATCCTCACCCGCCTCGCCATCGACCCAGACACTAAAGCCGCCGCGCTGATGAACGAGACCGTCAGCCACTGCGAGGCCCCGTCAGTGTCCGGCGAGACCCAGAAATGCGCAGCCTCGTTAGAGCAGCTGGTGGATTTCAGCGTCGGGAGCCTCGGAGGCATCAGCAGCCAGATTGAAGTTAAGTCGACTGAAGTGGAGCAGGAAGATGGGTCGGTGCAAGAGTACACGATCATGGAGGGAGTGGAGAGAGTGTTGGGAAACAAGACGGTGGCGTGCCACACCAAAGACTTCGCGTACCCGGTGTTCATCTGCCACGCTGCGACGACCAGGATGGTGTACAGTCTGCCGCTGGCCGGGGCTGATGGGAGGAGAGTGGATGCGGCCGTTGCATGCCACACGAACACGGCGCAGTGGGACCCGAGCAACCTGGCTTTCCAGATGCTGAAAGTGAAGCCTGGTGGCAGTGACATCATCTGCCACTTCCTCCCGGAGGATCATATCATCTGGGGAACATCTGATTAGAATCTGAAACTGTGTATCGTGTCTAAGTTCCAGCTGAACTCTGCGACATGTATTCTTTCGTGAGGGAAGCTATAACAACAACCTATAAATGAATAAATGCTTGGAACTTTGATTTCGTATGTTGTTTATGAAAGTGCACGTGGTGCCGATGTTACAATCCAGGCTAGTTTCTTGGGCTTGGACTTAGGTGTTGGTGCACAGGTGAAGTGACAAGGTTTCAAAATGAGTTATTTTTGGGTGTGGACATGATTCACTGTCTTAAATATTTAATCGGTCGTATTGAAAAGTTAAAATAATATGTGATCACTTTTAATTAAGTTTGGTTTTTTTTAATTTTTTAATGTGTCATGTAGATGATCTAAGTATCACGTAACATTTAATGTCTAAATATCACGTAACACCTTATTATTAGTTTGTCCATCCAAGAATGATTCATATGGTGAATGTCTAAGAAAAAGTCATGTAATCGGAGTGTGAGAATGAAAGTTACTCAGTCAGAATAGACTAATGAAAGCATCGATTTCCGAAGAAGATAGTATATTAGAATCTCATATTAATTGTATAATAAATTACTATAATAATATTTGAGTTCAAGACATTCTCTTATCTAACAATCTAATAATTTTTTTGAATTTGACTATTCTGTTTGACTTATCTAACACCGGGTCTGGACCATCGACACCATTAATGATCACGTGTCATTTAGAAATTACGTTGCGTATTTGCAGCATGTATCCAGCAATTGATGAATCATGTATACTACTCATTGTGAAATCTTTAAACTAAGGCTAAGGCTAAGATTGTGTTGGATTTAGGGAATATATGAGGGTAAGGAAAATGAAATATAAAATTAAAAGAGATATATGTATTTGGTTTGATAAAATTTAGGGAAAAATTCAAAAAGGGTCTTGAACTATCACCGTTTACCCACTTGTGGTCAGAACTATCATGATTTTCAAAAAGAGTACAATGAAAAAAATATTGTACTGACTTTCTAAATTAAAATTTACCATTACGTTTCAAACCTATTACTATTATAAGACTTAAATTTGTGTGCGAAAATTACGTCATTTGGTTATCAAAAGACGTCGTTTTCTTTATGTGTGCAAAATGATATAATTTACTTTGATAACCAAATGACGTAATTTTCATACACAAATCTAAATCTTGTAATAATATTAAATTAGGAATGTGATGGTAAATTTTATTTTAAAAATCAGTCCAATTTTTTTTTCATCGCACCCTTTTTGGAAATCGTGGTATTCTGACCGTAATTAGGTAAGTGGTGATAGTTCAAGGTCCCTTTTGGGTTTTATCCCTAAAATATATTGGAGAAAATTAGCTGAAAATTAATGAAAAAAAATTATATTATCAATTTATAGAGTGCTATTTTCATACCAAGCTGAATATAGAGAAAATAGATGAAATTCACAGAGAATTCCTTTTTTCTGTCATTTTTTATTAATTTTTTTATACCAAATCTATGTTGATAGAGAAAACGGAGAGAAACAAAAATGAGATAAAAATTAATTTCGATTAAATTCTATCCTCTTATTTGTTTAGGTGCTGAAATTTTAGAAAAATATTAGAACACTTTTTGATTTAATCATAATTACCTTTTCATTTTCATTTTCCCAAATTTCTTTAAATGATACATAAATTTCCTTTCCCTTTCAGTTTCTTTGAATCAAAGAGAAACTTGTTTTTAAAAAATAATGAGGAAAAAAATGATAGAGGAAATAAATTCCTTTTGAATTTTATTTCATTTCTCTTATTTAGTCAGTGATGTACAATTTTCATTTATTTTTGTTTTCTTTCATTTTTTCTTAACCAGAAAGACCCTAAAATTAGAAGAAATAAACGAAAATGTTTACTCTAAACATGATCTATCACCTAACACAATATAGGAATTTCAAGAGAAAAAATAAAAATGCTCATTCAAACAATCCGAATTTTAAAAGATGACGGTGGAATAAAAAAACTGATTTTCTAAAATAAAATTTACAGTTGCACTCATAAATTAATATTCAAATATGTGCGCACAAATTATATCATTTTGTCATCAAATTAAATTATATCATTCGTTCAAAGAAACAAAATTGTGTATGTTTCATACCGAATCAAGCATAACCCTCAATAAATTTAAATAACACCAATTATATTCAATGAATAAGACTAATTGATCGTAAACAGCATCCTAAATTAGTTTGAATTTTTTTTCACCGTGCCATTTTTTGACAATTCAAATAATTATGATCATAATTCAGAAAACAATCATAGTTCAAGACGCGTTTTCCCCTTCTTCCAATATATAAAAGTCTAGTCAATTTCTTGTTACACGGTTAGGAGACCTGACGCGAAGGAGTCGAGCCAAGGTTGGATTTGGAAGACACTAAAAAAAAGTAAAGTGCATTAATTTCTTAATGACTAGAGATTAACTAGGTGGCACGCTTAGACTAAGCTCCAAAACCCAAATTAGTCACTGCTTACTCCTCTAAAAGATTAATTAAAGTCCTAAGATATTTTCAAGATAGTGTTGTCTAGTAGATCTTAATGCAGGATTAAGTAACTAAATTCTATTGGGCTATGTTGATTGCGTGTGCAAAAAATATTATTAAAAAAAAATAAATATCTAGCAAAGGGACCAAACGGGAGACGACAATTGATACGGCGATCATGAGCTGCATATATATCAAATTATGTCTCCTAACTCCAAACTGATAAAAAGCAACAATATTAATTATTAGTAGGGGCCATATGCGACTTGTTGATGTGTGGTGACATTTCCATTCTAGCCAACCCAACATAGCAAATCTTATGAAAGTGGATCTAATCTCTGATGCTCGTGGATGGATGTGTCACATTGTTTTAAAGTAATAATAAAAAAAGTTTAATACATTTACGGACGGGTAAATTCGCTTCATCAACATATCTGTGGTGTTGAGTGAGATGGTATTAAACTGATTTGAATCTGAAATTTAAGAATTATTTGACAATAAATCAGATCTTCAGACGAAGCTCATGTTGGTGTGGATGTGTCACCCTTGGGAACCAAGCCAGTTTATTTAAATAACAACTAAAATCAACATGTTTATCCTACGTACACATTGTTTCTCTCAACTATCCATCATTTTCTTGAGTTCGATTTACGATGAGTAACAATTACAAGGCCTTGGGTTAAGGTTTTGGTAGTGCTGTATTTACGCTTAAATAATCTGAAAGTGAGTGTGAATTGACTCGCGATAAGTATGAACGTCACTATTAAGGTGGAGCAGATGTGCACCCTGATAAAACAATACCGCTATTTTGATTTGAAATTAGGAGTGTTTATCAGTTTGGTTTGGTTCAAAAAGGAATCAAATAAAAAGTGATTAATTACGGTTTTGTGTTCTCAAAATCACATAATAAACCCATAAATAAGTTGAATAAAATACATTTTTTTGAGTGTTTGTAATGCCATCAATTGTAAAATGATGTATTATTCAAATTTGACTTCAATTATTAATCAAGTGAATTAAAAATATTCTTATTACTTTTACTCGGTCTCATCTTGTAATAGTCAATCCACCTAAATAGTAAAGATAGATTCGTCTCGGTTTAGTTCAAGCACATACTCATGTAATTTCATCATAGTTTGAATTGGAGAATTATTAAACAAACGTTGTTCTTGGTTTGTGACTTATCCATGTGCATAATCCTCGTGTGAGTTGTGGGATTTCCTTCAACAGATCTGGCCTTGAGAATGGCTAACCTCAAACACGCATATCAAAGCCCTTCGTTGTTCGCAAAATGCATATTTTAGAAGCTTACCATACGAGGCACTCTCAGGTCCTCCAATCTCGATCACCCCAGGCCCCAAATCGTGTCCTCATGCCCATCACACACAGCTTTTTATTGCGAGATAAGCATTTGAATTTCGGCAAGTAGTCGACAAACATGAGTATGTAAATGAAAACACATGTCAAAATCTGACGATTGGGCTGACCCGAGCCCCGAAGCCAATAAGGTTAACTGGTAAAGCAACCATCCAAGGGGACATGGACAAACGACCATTTGTTCTTACGTGTCATATTCTTCTTTCATTTATTTTGGGCTTTACCGTTTTCTTTTAAAAAATATATTTATTTGAAAACTACTATTCATTAAAAAAAATGTTCTCAAATTTTTCCTAAACCAAACACAGTCTTAGAGTTTCAAAATTTAATGTTTTGGGGTTTTTTATCTTTTTCTAAAAAACTTTAGGGTGTTCGGTTTAGAAAAAATTTGATAGAATGAAAAATTTGATGGAAAATGAGAAGAAAATCTAATTTTACCTTTGTTTGGTTTGACGTGGAAAATGTTAAGGAAAATATTAAGGATTTCATTTCATTTTCCATCATCATGAAAAATTTCATGGAAAATAATAGGAAGAATTATATCATCTTTGTATATTACTATATTCAACCTCGTCAGATCATTGAACTTGATCAGATATATTGAATTTAATAGAAAAACCTTCTCGTATACATCGAATTTGATCGGATACATTGAACCTAATACAAGAAATAGTTATTCATTTCATATACATTGAACTTGATTGTATCATATTAGTAGACTAAGAGTTAGAATAATATTTTCCATCAAATTTTTCACTTGATATTTTTCCTTCATATTTTCCATCTAAATCAAACATAAAATTTTATAAATTTTCTACCAAAATTTTCTTTTCACCAAACTTTTCCTAAACCAAACACAACCTTTGGGTTTTAGGATTAGGTTTGTTCGTGGGTTGTAGACTTTTTTTTCATTATTTTGTAAGGTTTTAGAATTTTAGGTTTTTAAGGTCATGAAACTACTCTGTTTTCAAGGATTTCTAAAACATCTTAAATAAAATATAAAACTGTAAAATTAAAAAATCTTATAAATAAAATATAAAACTCTAAAATTAAAAAATCTTTAAAATTCTAAAACATTAAAAATTCAACACATTTTTCAGCTCTGGATAGCAGCGTATATCCGTCAAGTGAAATGTGAATGGTGATTTTTAAAATGTAAAATAAAAAGAATTAAATAAAAAATTAAGAAAATAAAAACTGAAAAGAAAAAATGTGACAATGGCCTGACCGAGCAAGTAGATGATTCGCCCCATCATATCGTATGAGACTCGAACCATCGCATCCAGGTGGATCGAAAAATCTCCACCTCCTCCCAAAAATATAAAGCGTACACCGACTGGGACCACTCGGTTACGTATTTTTAATCTCACCCGTCCACATGCTGACACGTTACACTCCTCCACCGTACATCTCCCGTCTCAATATATAAACAGCGTCAAAACCCAACCACGCATCGCCCCGCCCCGACCCGACCAGCGGAGCCGAACCACGCGAGAGCAGCTGGCAGAGCGTATGGATCAAGCGGTGATGGACGGCAGCGATACCATCGCGCCGTTCGTGATGAAGACGTTCCGGATGGTCTGCGACCCCGCGACCGACGCGCTCATCTGCTGGGGGAGAGGGAGTAACAGCTTCCTCGTCTTCGACCCACTCGAGTTCTCCCACCGGGTCCTCCCCGTCTACTTCAAGCACAACAACTTCTCCAGCTTCGTCCGCCAGCTCAACACCTACGTCAGTACTTCACCTCCACCCCCAACTAATCAATCATCATACACAGGTAGATTTTCTGTGTGTGTAGCTGATCGATGTCTTTGATGGGTGTTGGTTTTTGAGGAGCAGGGGTTTAGGAAGGTGGATCCGGACAGGTGGGAGTTCGCGAACGAGTGGTTCCTCCGGGGCCAGGTGCATCTGCTGAGGAACATTGTCAGGAGGAAGCACAGCAGAGCCTCGTCGAGCGCGAGCAGGGTGGTCGAGGAAATGTGCGGGGACGAGGACCAGGACATACTGGTGGAGATATCGAAGCTGAAGGAGGAGCAGAGGTCGATCGAGATGGAGATCCAGGACATGACCAGGAGGCTCGACGCCACGGAGCGGCGCCCGCAACAGATGATGGCCTTCCTGCACAGAGCCGTCGAGGACCCCGAGATCGTCCCTCGGATGATGCTCGAGAAAGACAAGCACCAGCAGCAACACAGCCAGCAGCGGCGGCGGGTCATCAGCGACAGCCCAGACAAGAAGCGCCGCCTTCTGTTCAACGCCACGTCCTCCTCCTCCTCCTCCAGCATGGCCACGACCATCAAGACCGAGGACGAGGACGACGCGAATCTGACCACGGGCTCATCTCCTGACCAACCCGGCTGGTGCCAGTCCCCACAGCTCTCATCATCCTCGGCCTGGCTCAACAACCCGCTCGGGTCAATACACCCGGCCGCCAGAGCTGGCGGCTCCGGCACCCCCTCGGCGCCAGGCTCAGCCGCGTACGGCGGAGATAAGAGCAGCAGTGACAGATACGGTGGCGCGTTTGGATGCATCCAAGATGACGCGGATTTGGGAGCCAACGACCCGACACCCCCTTATCCATTTTCACTCTTCCGAGGTGGTTTTTGAGCCCTTTTTCGATCAAAATCCATACATACATTTCACAAGAACATAAGCAGTTTACAATTTTACATTCCCCCTATGATTCTTCTGGGTTTTGGATGATCATTTGACCTGGGAATTCAATGACGTGCTACGTTTGACATCTTCGTATGGAAATTGGTGACCAGATTTGAATGGTTGTCAGGAAATACTTCTATAATTAGAAACAGGCTCAAAGTGGCAGTCTGGTCACATGCGTATAATATTCGGTCAACCAAACACTTGCTAATTTTCCAGATTAATGTTTTCTTTAATTCCAATATTTTTCTGGTTTTGTTGAGCTACTTTTTTGTTAAAAATATTGCCACAGCTTTAGGTAATTGCCACGTAGTGAGATGCACAACGTCGAGATGGTTTTGGCAGACAGATCATAATTTTTATATTAATTATTAAATATATTATTAATACATATAATTTCATCTAATTATACAATCCGAATGAACAATCGGTCAATCTTTCCCAACTAGGAAAGATGATAGTAAGTTACAAATTCAGTCTCGGCAGCACATGTATTTCTATTTTTATGAAGTTCATAAATGAAGTCGTTAATAGGGTTACCATTATCCTTTATGTATTGACGAATGGTGTTCCTGAAAAAAGAATTTGTCAATTTTTCAGAGTCTCAAAGGGACGTGGAAACACATATAAATAGTGGCGTTGAGTTTCTCGAATTATTCATTCCGATATTAATTTTTAAACTTTTTTCCCGGTCTAACACTGTCTAATTCTTTTTAAAACATTGCATATAAACACGATATTCTATAGGTTGTATCATGCTACGCATCATTCTTACTTATCTAATTCTAACAAATCTTTTACTCATATTAAAAAAAATTATACTCTTTTATTTTTTGGGTAAAGTACAAAAAAGGGGTATGTACTATACCCAATTTAAAAATTACGGTCGAAACTTTCAAAATTTAAAATTTCATATTTTTTTATTTTTTCGGGGTTGTATTGTAACTTTCAATACTAAGTCCTGTCTATCATAAATTATAGAAACCCTTGACATTTGAAGTTACAACAGTTTGATTTTGAGGAAAAAATGACAACAACACTCAATCGACGGTTTGTGGCAGCCGTCTGCTACATGTCTTTTTACTGTTCTAATTCGACAAATATATAACGTATATAGATAATTCAATATATCATATATCATTTATCCATTTTAATTGCTGATATATAATGCTGGAACTCACTGACAAATTTCACAAACCAACAAATTTCACCAACAAGTTTCAATAATTTATGATAGGCGGGACTTAAAATTGAAAGTTACAATACAACCCCGAAAAAATAAAAAAACCTGAAATTTTAAATTTTGATAGTTTCGACCGTGATTTTTAAATTGGGTATAGTACATACCCCATTTTTGTACTTTACCCTTATTTTTTTTATATTATTCATCATCAATGATCACTTTTCTGACTTTTACGTCTGAGAGTTCAAATAAAAATGTCGTAATATTTTAATATTTTTATAAAATAATTATCACACTTTAAATTTAAAAATGTGATATTTTTAATCATTTTACATTTATCAAATCTCTTCACACACAAAAAAAAAATCTCAATAAATAGGAAGTGAATTGTACAACTTGACGGCACCATTTTCCCAGTGGGGCTGCATGTTGTGTTCACATTTATTAGCTGACAGATCCACTAGATCACAGTCAATCCGTAAGCATTTTTTCATCAAATAATCCAATCAACGGGCGACACGTGTTGCGCAGATTTTATTCGGCGACTGACCGGTGCCATAACTCAATTTTT
>NQLW01000031.1:869834-888619 GCA_002312845.1 Kalanchoe fedtschenkoi | reverse complement strand
GGTTTATCCAGGGGTGCGGCTAGAATATGTTCTGATATTATGTTAGTATAGTTGATTCCACACTAAAAAATAATTGACAATAAAAAAGAGAGTTCTACTATAACTATAAGTTACCTTTTATTAAGCATATGAGCGATGTGAGACAAGTCGTTAATATTAACTAATATCAATACATTTATGATCATAGATTAATTGATGTCATTTAATTTTTACATTCTATTGTTACAATGTTATTTTTTTTATCATTATAAAGGATAAACATATAAAATAATACATACCCAACCATCAACTCAATATCTTGCGAATGATGGGCGGGTCAACATGCGGTCCATGCCATTTAGCTACCACCCCTGATGTTTATAAAATTCAAAACTATATTGTTTTAGATTGGTCATCTGATGTTTATAAAATTCAAAACTATATTGTTTTAGATTGGTCATACTTAATGTAACTTTTTGTGATTTAAATTTAATAATTAATGTTGAATATTTAACCAAATTCAAGTCAATGTTGTAAAAAGTGTCTGGCGTTATTAGGTGGTGGATTGAAAATAATTGGAATAATTAATCGGAAAGATAAATCGAACGGCAAGAGGGAGTTTTATATATATATATAAAGTAATATTAGAAAAATACAATTTTAAAAATAATAATTTTTAAATTAAAATATTTGAATAATTAATTGACTAGCGTTTGGCGTGACGTTTTGATATCATCTAACAACTAATCGACTGTCTAAAAGACTAGACTGATGCCTTTTACAACAACGATTATAATAAAACTTTAAGGTTGCAAAAGAGGGTCAAACATTACCGACTATTAATTTTTTTGAACCTTTTGAGAAGTTTATACCAGCATGAAGAAGCATATGGACATTTTATAAATATTTAATAATAATCTAAATGTACGAATATAAAGTGGGATTATCATAATAAGAGGAGGTGAAGCTTGCTGATAGAATAGGAGCTCATTTGCTCAAATACTAAAGAGGAAATATATCTCCATCACAATTTTCTTTATTATCATTTTAATCATTGCAGTTGTTGAAAATGATGCAAGAAAAAAAAATTAAATTGATATTCTAAAATAAGTTTTATAATCGCACTTCTAAACTTATCTTCTTATGAGAATTAGGTATGCAGGTGAAAGCTACAATGTTTTGTCATTAGATTAAATGATATTGGTTCGTTCACATTAATAAAATATCATTTTTCATATTCAATCAATCTTAATCTTCAATAAATTTAATAAGATTAATTATATTTTTATCGTACCCTTCTGAAGTTTGAAAATTCAGAATATAATTGAGAAGCAATTGATAGTCCGAAATCTCTTTTAATGTTTTTTTCTATATATAATTGCATCAAAAATCTGAGCAGGGCTAGTTCACATGTGAAACGTATATTCATACTTTGACGGTATCATCAGGACTTGAACCTATAACCTGAGGTTGTTAGAAGACGCCCCGACCACGAGGCAAACACCATGTTGGTTTTAAAGTGAGTGTTTCTTTGAACCTTGTAAGTGACATAAGTCTCACATCATTCAACGATGTTCTACTGCATATGATCCTTATGTACAATCAGACCCCATCATTAATTATTAATTCTTTATGAGTTTAGATTTAATAAATTTTAATATGATATAAGATTGGATTTTGAGTGCATCTCTTAGAACATGTAAATGCCGGTTAACTTTGTCTCACTGCTCTCAATTAACTAATTGGACACTATAAGTAGCTTAACTCTCACGTCGTCAAATAATATTCTAGTTTTGATCCTCATATATAATTAAACTCTCTCTATCACTTAATTTTAAGTCTAGATACAGTCTAGTCGTATTGTTGAAACAAGCTAATGGAAGGAAATCATATCGTAAAATCACTTTTGTTGTTACATGTTCAACATGTTTATTACTGGATCATTTTGAAAATAGTAAAGGAAACTTGCTACGTGCCCCATTACTGATTCGTTCTACGATCGAATTCAGATTAGATAAATTAAAAGTGAAACATAAAATAATTTTTATTTTCTAAAATATCTCAGCTGACGATTAAATGGAGCCACAACTAAAAGTCAAATTAAATCGGATTTTAATTTGTGTCCGACTAATCTCGACAAGATATTTGTCCCCAGAAAGCGACACTGATGCACAAACTACGGATCGACACGTGTTGGACCAAGTTGATTCGCGTGATCTTTATTGAGGATATCAACTTGCCTCGATTCAACCAATCACGCATCTCCACGTGGTGGTCTAGAACTCTGATATATTCAGCGAATGAGAATGCAACACACGGTGGGAATAGGTGATAAGGTGTGGCGGTGTGGCTATAAAATAAATACTATTGATGAAGCATCCGTCCTTGTCTGCGTTTGGATGAGATTCGATACCTGTTGAGGCACAGGATGGCGACACGTTTCGATCACTGATTGGACGATGGTGCATCGCTTTTGTGTCAAAAGGTGGTGATAGTGGTTATCGAGATGCTACGCCCTCGTGCATTTTTTGCTCCAATGAGATTCAATTTTGGTCTTGTTTTGGAATATGCCCTAGCTAGCTAGCATGTCATGTCAACACGAGTCGGTTCTATCCAAACCGAACCGAATCAATTTGGTTCAAACAACCCGGTTTAAATAGTTAATGAGTCGGTTCTCGAACCGAACCAAAATTTCAAGACTAACAATATGGTTGTTGGTTTTGTAAGTTACTATTATGTTAAATTGAAAATCAGATTATTATTTAGTAGTTAAATAATATATATTTTTATAAATAATACAATTATAAAAATTCATCACATGTATCATACTAACCCTTTTATATAATCTATTTAATACTTGAAGATTGAAATTCAATTTATAGATATTTAGCGATTGATTTTATGATAAACTAATAAAATATTTAGCTTTTCCATATTGTTTATAGTTTGATCATGGATTTATATATATTTTGCCGGTTTCAATTCGCGATTCAAATGCTCATATTTTTTACAGACTTGCCTAGATTGATTCAGGGTTTGAAACCGGATCTAGTTCGAGGCCATTCACCATTTCAAACTAGCGCTGGAAATTATAATTAATTGTCGTATGATACGGTTGTTTTCTTTAATCCAGACTCAGTTTCAAACAATCACTTTTCTATTTGTGTGTTAATTGTGTCGTCTTGTCAACAGATTGTCCAATCTCAACCTAACGCCGATTTTAAACAATGACTGAGTGTGACTCAAATGCTGTTTCAAATGATGAATTTTAAAAAATGATCCGTTTGGATAATTTTTTTGAAAGCAATATTATATGGGAAACATTTATTCGGGAAAGAATAAAAATATCCCACTCAACCACGTGCATCATAAAGTAGCTCAAATGAAAAGGCTCGCACTTAATGGTTAATGCATATAAAAAATAAGCCCATTAAATCCCATGACCGTAGCCATTACGTAGAAACGCATTCTCGGGGGTTTAGGGTTTTAAACTATTCAGGGATTTATGTTTTTGGAGTTTTTAAGATTTTCGGACACCTTGAGGTTTGTGATTTTCAGATTTTAGGTTTTTTAGAATTTTAAGATTTTATGATATATAAAATTCTACTTTAAACATCTTAAAACATTAAAATAATATTAATTTTTTCATTAAAAATAATATTATTATGTTCGATCCTTACGTAGGTTGTTATATAAAAAAGTACTAATGACATCAAAGGAACAATGCTTAAAGTGAATTTAGATGGAATAACGGAATCATTCATTCTCAAGGAAATGAGAAACACTCTAGAAAAAGGCTTGTGTAACCTTGATATTATATTAGACAATCTTTATTAAGAAAATATATTTTATCGACCTAAAATGTTAATAATTAATAATAAATTAAGAGGAGTAAGAAGCTTCTTTCTAGACATTAAAGTCAGAATGACTGAAATATTTTATTATTTATTAAATTAATGAATTTACTACAAGTAAATACTAAAAATAAAATACAATAGCAACAAGAACTTATCAGATACGAGAAATAGATTTCAAGATACCCCTTCACCAGGCTAGCATACATACAAAAATTTAAAAACAATTATAAAGCTTTATAAAAAAATATTCATGCCGTTTTAAATGGTTTTATTAATAAAAACCTCATTTTAACACTGAAAAATGTATATTAAGTGGATTGTATAATATTTAGGTTGATTCATTGGGTTAAATAAATCTATTATTTGAAAATTTTCTATTTATCCAAATTGAATTCTGTGTGAATTTGGGTTGGCTATGTAATAATTAAGGACTATTTTAGTCAAATTAAAACAAAAACAACAAAAAATCAAAATTAAATACTAACAATACTGATGTAAATAAAATTGCAGATCATATCTTCTTTCAGTGCTCTCACAAAATGGGGTTATTCTCAGATTCATTAAAACCTTCTCAGTTTCGATCAATTTTTCTTTCTGGACTTCAGTTTTGCTTCTCCTGAACTCAGACTCATATCTTTCTATTACATAGCTACTTGTGCTTACAACATTTTGAAAGGAAGAAACTTGAAGATCTTCAAATCAAAACCATACTGCTGCAGAGCTAGAATTCTTCAGTCAATTAAATGAGATAACCTTGAAGATCAGTAGCATTTCCAAGAATAATTCCTCTATTTTCAACAATTTTTGGGCTCACCGAATTCACTTGGAACACCTTCTAGCATAGTTTAGATGGTTCTTTCATTTTCTGGTTCTTTTCCAGTCTCCTATATAATTTGTACTAATTTTTTATTTCTTTCTTGTACATCCCCCTTATCAATACAAAACAACCCTTTTGCAAAGGAAAAAAAATACTGATGTCGATAATATATGTTGATTTACTACAGCTAAAAGTGCACCAAAGAGAATATTTATGTGTCTAACAAAAAAAAATTAAAGTGTTTTCTCACATATAAAGTAACCGACTACAACTCCGTTATAGCATAGCTGCATTAATATTATATTAAAACGAGTAAAGACACCCGTCGTCCCGACGGTTCGGTTCGAGAAAAATTAAAAATGGCACCAAATTATTAGTCATCCCTTTTTAAAATATGAAACGGTAAACCGAATGATTTTTTAAAATTTGAAACCGAACCAAATCGAATCAAATCGAACCGAACTGAATCAAATCGAACCGAACCAAACCGATTCGAACTGAACCGGACCGATCGGTTCGGGAGCGTCACGACAGAATTCCTATTCTGTTATATATATTAAAATACTACACTAATGCTATGATTTAATGCTAGATGCACACACAAACTCTCTAATGCTGTTTGGTGCACACAACAAAATTATCATTTTTTTTTGGGAAAACTACAGAAAGGGGGTATGAACTACCACAGTTTTACAAATTACGGGTGTAACTACCATTTTTCGCAATTTGCAGGTTTTTCAATTTTGGGACTGTTTTGTAAATAAATATTTTTCAATCAAGTCCAGATCTAATTTAAACTAATTACAAACTCACCCTCAACAAAACTAATCTAACCTAAATTACCCATGTTAATGTAAGCAAGTGTAGATTAAGATGAAGTTAATGTTAATGGTTGAACAAATTTAATGAATGTGTGGTTAGGTTAGTTTTGTTGAAGGTGAGTTTGTAATTAGTTTAAATTAGATATGGACTTGATTGAAAAATATTTACTTACAAAACAGCCCTAAAACTGAAATACCTGTAAATTGCAAAAAATGATAGTTACACCCGTAAATTGTAAAACTGTGGTAGTTCATACCCCCTTTCTGTAGTTTTCCCTTTTTTTTTTTTCGATTTTTACATTAAATTCCAGTGGTCTTAGGCGAGCTCAACTACGTTCCGAAAATCCGATTTCTATAATATCAATATAATTATACTATGTTATTAATCCCATAATCCTATACTGCTACCACACGCAATCTTAAAATTATTTATGTTGTCCTTACCACCCTCATCGACCTAAAACCTTCCTCACGACTTAACAAGATACTTCAACTATCGGCCCCAAACATATGCCCAAATTGTATCAAAGCCCCTTTCTGGCCCATAACAACCGAATTTTACATCTTATTCAATATAGATGTCGTTTAAGATTAAATTGAATACATTAAAATGATATTTAATGCTAACGGTTTAGTGAATTTAATAAGTAAGAGTTTAATGTAAATTTTTAATTTTTTTTGTCAAAGATGGAATTGATGGATTATTACCGATGTATAATTGTTTTTTTATTAATTATGTTAATGAAGTCATTAATGTTTGACTTCTTAATATAGTTGTAGATATTAAATACGCAATGAAAAATGCTACGTGACAAGTAAAAATGGACAAAAAAATCGGTTAAGTGACATGTAAAAGAGGATAGAGAGAGTAACTTATCTCAATTTCTAATCCTCCGAACGCGTGTTGACCGAGTGGATAGGTTGCACTTCACTTCTTAACAGTCTATCCTCTTTTACATGTCACTTAACCGAAATTTTACATGAGGGAGTATATTAGATAAAATTTTATTATTAAATGTGCGTTGGAATTGTTGAGTGACAAATAAAAATGGACAAATAATTTCGATTAAGTGATATGTAAAAAAGGACAGAGGGAGTATATTAGAGGACGGAGTCACGGATGGAGTATATACTTTAGGTTTTCCCAACTTCCGTGTTCATCACGAGCTTTACTATTTCGATGTATTAGTTTTCAAAGTTCAAAGCAAGGTTGTAGTTGGTTGGAAAGCAAAGCTTCTTAACAGTTATTGTTGGGTTAAAAGGTGACTTTGGTCACCAGCAGAGTTTCTAGACTTCTGTGCTAGTGAGGATCCAAACTTGTTGTGGATTTGTCTTGTCGAGAAGACTTGTGCTGTGAGAGTTGAGGCGCACGGGACTAGAGAGCAGGTAACACATTTAGAGCGGAGATAGCGGTTTTGCGGGTTCAACTGAACGAGCTGATGGAGGTGTTTATGCAGTTGCTTTTCATAATGGATCACAATTCCAGGGAGTCCAGCGGTCTTCAGACCTCTCAATCTCATAGATTCGTAGTTGAGTTTTATGTATTACACTATTTCAATTTTATGTGTGTGAAGTACTTATATTTCGTAGTATAATTTTTTATTCAAATATTAAATATCTGTAATGAGCAAAGTCTAGCAAAAATAAAAGCAGAATTATAAATTTTCTTACAATCAAAATCATCAAACCGCGGATAACTAGTCAGAAAACTCGACGGAAGTAATCGTCCACCGTAAACAGGTTGAAATCTTAAAATTCTTTAAGGCTGTGTTTGGGTTAGGAAAAATTTAAGGGAAAGGAAAATTTGGTGGAAAATGAGAAGAAATTATCTGTTTGGTTTAACGAAAATTGAGGATGGAAAGTTAGATGAAAAATTTGAAGAAAAATTTATTTAATTTAAAGAATGTTTTATTACTTTTTACAAAATTTTCCACTTCATACCAAAATAAGGTGAAAATAAAATGAATTCTACGAGAAATTCATTCATTTTTTTCCTCATATTTTTCTTTTCCTCTAACTTTCCTCAAACCAAACACAACTTAAATGTCGCAAACAGGCCGAGTTTGGCTGGAAGATTCGGCCGGAAATTGACCGGAAATTGCCAACAAATAGTTATTGAAATTGTCGTTCCGATCAAACTTTTTGAACTGAGAAACCGGCCAGAAATTGTCAGAAAAGTATTTTTCCATTTCCAATTTCTTTTCTGACCAAAAACATAACCATTAAACATACTTTTTATTTTTATTTTTATTTTTTGAACGAGATCAACTGACCCCACTCACTACAACGCCGCCACTGCCGCAACGCCTCAGTCCACGCGAGCCAGCTCGCCTCAGCGCCCATTGTGGCTAGTCGGCTAGCCTCAGAACCTCTTCCTTACCTCTCCTAATTAATCCCAGATTCTCAACGTAATTGTTTCTTGCATTTCTTTTAGCCTTACAATATTATTTTAGTTCCTGAGGAACAATTTCTTGTAGCTCTTTTAGAGCATGATTTTTTATGGCCAAATGTGTTGTTCTTTTGTACCGCCACGAGTCTGACTGTTCAATTTTTTAAATAAAGTTTGAGGAGATCGTCCGAAAAAAAATATAAAACTTGTATGTTATAAAGAATTGAAGATGCCAATTGCACTCATCTCAACTCAAGGTAAGTGTCTATATATAGTTTTACAAAGGATACATGCATGCATGGAATATCGGTTGACATTCCATGGCACCAAAAAAGTAATCAAGTGACCAATTGTAGCTTAGCTAGTTTTGGTTCAATCATAAACAATTGGATTAGATAAGTATTTCTGAGCATAAACTTTACTATCATGCTCAGATTTCACAAGTCTTTTTTATGTATCCCCACTACTGAGAACCTTTGACTACATACTTGTGCTCTTTGCCTACCGTCCTACTAGTTCAAAACAAGGCCATAAAGGTATAAGAATGTGGAATGTCATATTGATTTATATTGGATTATATATTAATGTGATTTGAAAATCTAGATTCTTAAAGTATACTTTAATAATTCAGTATATAAGTGATCTCGATTTTCATAATTAAAGTGTCTTTACTCGTGTCTTTAACCTCCAACACGTGTATCATGTCTCACATTATCACGTACTTGTCCAAAATCAAATTATCAGTTCTGATACCACGTTGATTTTCGGATTGACTCATGTTGAATAATATTTATAAATCAATTAGTTGAAAGAAATACATAGTAAAACTTATATTAGATTATTCAATCATGACTTAAAATTAATATTTTAAAGTTATGGACAGAATGCAGGGCAATATGAAAAGCACAAAAACTCAACATGTTATCAAAATCGGAAAGAGGAAGAGGTGACTTAGATATTCAACCATTCCAACACTTCTTTTAGTTAAAAATCAAGAGCTCAATCATCCGAATCACAACCTCTCCCAAATGCTTTCATTAATGTTAAATATCAGTACCAATAGGATTATTCAGATCAACTGGTAACACCATATGAGTTTATTTAAATTAAAATCTTATGTTACTTTTAGCATGTTAATTACCCAATAATGAATCAGTGACCTCTGCCAGGACCAAAATTCAACTTACCATAAAGAAAATACTAAGTGTGATGATGAGTCATACTAGTTAGGATGAAAAGTAGGTGAAGAAGAAGTTATTGCTATAGTTAATGACAGTTTTTTGTGTGTGGCTAGGGTCACATAATTTTTTTTAACTCCTAGAAGTCAAATTCGTAGCAAATCAACTTCATATGCACCTTTAATATAATAGTTGAATTAAACTTATTGTAAATTATCTCTCGCGTACTTTTAATATAATTCATGTTCACATGTGATTCCTCTTATGTGTGGATTTTTTTTACAAACTACCCTCTTTGAATATTTTTGTTATCTAATTTACCCTCTCTTTTTTTTATTTTTGATTCTACCCTACTTGAAAAAAATTGCAGTTCTTAACCGCAGTTTTTGTCAAGAAAACCGTGGTTTTTCTCAAGAAACCACGGTAATGAAATCACCAGTTTGAAACTGCGGTTTTCTTGACAAAAACCGTAGTTCATAACTGCGGTTTTTTTCAAATAGGGTAGAATAAAAAAAATAGATTAGATAAAAAAAACTTAAAGAAAGGATAAGTTAGGAAAAAAAATCCCATGTGTGTGGCAGATAACTATATATAGCAAATACGTGACTTAAGGTCAATGCCCTTCAATTTACATTACATCTCCTTGAGTCCCTCTCTCGCTTATATATATCATGCAACACACATCTATCCACATACAACTCTCAAATTAATACACTACAATAGGAACTACAACAAGCCAGGCAACAACCACCGAAAGCTAAATATATATATCAACTCTCTCCATCTCCATCCATCCTCATCATCACCCCTCCCTCCCTCCTTAGGCTAGGAAACCCAAGCTAGCTAGTCTTTTAGTACTTTCTGTGTTTTATTTCTGGTCTTCGTTTCCTCGGCAGCCATAAGAAGACTCTCATTCTCCTCGTTCTCTCCTCCATTCACGGCAGCTAGCTAGCTACCACCCTGAAATCGATCTCTTTTGGATAGCGACCAACTCCAATCTTAATCCAAGTACTTATATATCCTCAGATCCCCAACTGTCGTTGAAATCTCCATCTTTTTTAGATAATCACACCCTCTAGCCCTACTCCTCCTCCATCTTCATCAGCTACTGTTTAGTAGGATATTCCAATTCAATAATCCCAAATAATGGGGTTCATCTTTATTATCTACTCTAGCCTGTTGGCAGCAGCTTCTTTCAGCTTTCGGTCATGCTGATACCTGCGACGATGGAGTCTGTTAAACAAGTTGACAGCAAGAGAGTGGTGCATGATCATGTGGTGGATTTGGATTCATCAATGGCAGCAACAGCTCCAACAGCGTCCAGGTGCGTGTACGTGCCCGGCCCCGTCATAGTCGGGGCCGGACCGTCGGGTCTGGCAGCCGCGGCATGCCTCAAACAGCGAGGCATACCGTCGCTGATCCTCGAGAGGGCCAGCTGCATAGCCTCCCTGTGGAAGCTCAAGACCTACGACCGCCTGCGCCTGCACCTCCCCAAGCAGTTCTGCCAGCTCCCGCTCATGCCCTTCCCCGAGAACTTCCCGACGTACCCTACCAAGCAGCAGTTCATCCGCTACCTGGAGTCCTACGCCACCCGTTTCGATATCAAACCGAAGTTTGACGTGGCAGTGATCAGCGCTGAGCATGATGCCCGGTTTGGGTTTTGGAGAGTGGCAACCGTAGCACTGGCTGCGGAAGTCGTTGTGGAGTACGAGTGTCAGTGGCTGATAGTGGCGGCGGGGGAGAACGCGGAGGCGGTGGTGCCGGAGATCGAAGGACTGGGGGAGTTTGTGGGGCCGGTGGTGCATACCAGCTGTTACAAAAGCGGGGAAGAGTTTAAGGAGAAGAGGGTTTTAGTGGTTGGATGTGGGAATTCTGGCATGGAGGTTTGCTTGGATCTCTGCAACTTCAATGCTAAGCCCTCTCTTGTTGTCAGAGACACAGTAAGCAATCACTCCTCTCCTCCTACATCTGTCTCTTATCAACTTGATTTTTTAGGTATTGAATTGTTGAAAAAAAAATACGTTATATATAACTCTCTTCTCCACCGGTCAATGCTTAGTCAATAATTAGGGCTTTTTACTAGTTGTGACTTTGATGCTAGCTTTAATTGATAGCTATAGACTCAAAGTAAAAAAAAAACCCTTCTTTTCTAGGAAAGTGTCAAAGCTAACTCTTCTTAGGAATATTAGATTGCATGCTGGATGAGATATGGGTCATTCAATCATTTCAATAAGATTTGTGGTGTGTAAGTATGTGAAGTCAAATCAATTTTCAGACGTAACATGTCATTTTTGCTTTTCAAACTATCGAAAGTGGTATAAATAGTCCATCTAAACAATATGGACAAGATTTAATATGTAAATTATTTGGTCCATGGTATACAAATGGTCCATCAACACAATCAAGGCAAGATTTAGTATGTAGATTCTTCTGTTTATATTGTGTTAATATATAGATGTGTTTTGGGGTTGTGAAGGTTCATGTATTGCCACAAGAGATGCTAAGACAGTCAACATTTGGGTTGTCTATGTTCCTGCTAAAGTGGTTCCACGTTAGGCTTGTGGACCGGTTCTTACTCATGGTTTCCCGTCTGATGATTGGAGATACATCCCGGTTCGGTCTCAACCGGCCGAAGGTCGGTCCATTAGAGCTCAAGAGCATTTCAGGGAAGACGCCAGTTTTAGATGTTGGAACTTTTGCAAAGATCAAGTCAGGCCATGTTAAGGTTGTTACATTGTTTGTTGCTTACTACTCCCTTTACACTTCCATCGGTTAAACTTCAGACAATCTGATAAAAAACGACATTGAATGCGTGCAGGTTAGGCCTGGAGTGAAGCGCATAACATGCGATAAGGCGGTTTTTGTAGATGGAAGCTCGGAGAAATTCGACGCCATTGTGTTAGCCACCGGCTACAGAAGTAACGTGCCATCATGGTTGAAGGTATGTAAATCTAGCTAGTAGTTAGTACAGAAAAGAATACAGATAATGTCACAAGGTGATATTAATCGAATAATTACATCGTCAGGAGCAAAACATGTTCTCTGAGAAAGATGGAATGCCTCGGGAAGCCTTCCCGGGGGGATGGAGAGGCCAGCACGGACTCTACGCAGTTGGCTTCACAAAGCGTGGTTTGCTTGGAACATCTATGGACGCAAGGAGAATTGCGGAAGACATAGAGCATGAATGGAAATCAGATGCCAAAAAGTACGCAAAGTTTTTAGGTCACATTTTGACGTGACACATGATGTGATCCGTAAGAATGACTTTGTGACTTAGACCTGCCCCAATCCTTCGAGCTACCATTGTTTATACTGCACATAGAGAGAACATCTTGTAGTACTTTTTTGAAATTTGTTTGACAGCTTTTAATTAGGTCATTTCTCAATGTGTATATATTTCTTGTAATCGGCTTACTTACAAGGAGGGTTGGATTGTGTATTTCTATGGGCGGCCTTTATATTCTTTGTTTGTGAAATAAATTACTGAAAAGATGTTGAAACAATTTCGCTTTAAAAATTAAGCATCTAACTCATTTTTGTGAACATTCATTTATATCTCTAAATGCGGTGTGTAGAAATTAGGCATGAAAAATTGTGTGGAGAGAATTTTGGGTGATATTTGTACATATATCATTTTAGAACTTGGGAAAAGTATCCTGAAGTGCAGGTAAGACGGCATTTAATACAACAAGAATTGCGCAACGGACATTTATTCCATATGGTCCTTGGTACAAATTAAAGCGCGATGATCAGTCCTATTCATGCAAAAAGAACCCTAGCTAGGATATGTATAATACGTAATATTTAGGCATAACTGACGGATCAAATAGAAGGGAATATGTAGGCGATCTTACAACTTGATCTAAAAACCATGTATAATGTGGAAAACCATGCATTATACTTCCCAAGAAAAATCATTGTCAAGCTTGTGTGGATCAGATTTGTAGGGCAACATCTGGATTTTCAGGACGATAAACTGTAGAAAAAATATATATACTTTTAGCTTAATAAGTTTCAGAATGATATTTCTATTATCAGGAGGTCTAGTGGAATCATCAATAACCATCAGGGTTGTGATCTATTGTTAAGGAGGGCGGGGAAGATATCTTTACCCTTCACATTTTGAATTCGAATCGTGATTGCACCGAAAAAAAAAAAAACATCATCAATACTTTTCTAGACCTTTTATTCGCGGTTAAAAAGATGATAAAAAGAATTTATTCAATTGTGTTTGAAGAGTCGATGATGTTCACAATACACGATCAAATTTATTTAAATCTCTCAAAATACTCCGTCGTCAGTCAGAATTTTTGCTATACTGATATTTCAAATAGGTGAATGAGAGGTGGATATGTTCGTCGGATTTTGTCAAAATCACTACTTAACTTCGTTGGTTTCCATCATCTTTCCTCAGAGCCCCACCCTAGTTTTGACCTACACCTTCGCCGCTCTCAATCCCCATCCATATACCAAATCCAGTGCCCACCTCTTTCAACGAACTCCTGGTCCACAATCAAGTCAAGCATTGATGTCCCAACTTCATTTGTGTTACTACTTGCAGTGAAACATAAGTAGGGTTTAACAGTCACGTTTTGATATTTTAGATTGAGGGGTACGTACGATAAAATTTATAAGTCAAAGTAAGTTTTTTTTTACCAGTAATAAAGGCTTTTTCAAGTTTTTTATTTTGTATTTTTAAATATTTTATTTTTTTATTGAATTTCTAGTTGAATTAATTGAATTGGACGGTCAGAATAGAAGATATATAATAGTGCCGCCGCTACATGGAGTATACCTCTATGGAATCATATATCTTGGGTGGGGATGTACTATATGGAGTAGTCGTGCGCACGTTAAAAAGTCACTCGAATTTTCAATTAATAAATATTTGTTTTGTGTCATTTTAATTTTCAATGCGACACATGACAGTTCGTCAATAAATATATCCAATGATGGGCCGTGTCCCCAGTAAAATCACTCTATCATTATGACATTTTTATGTCCTGTTAGATTTAGAAAAAAAGAGGACAAAAAAAGTACATTTTAATGAATTTCATCTCAATTTTGTTTCTTTGATTTGATTTAGATGTGAATTTTGGTTCTGCAACTTTCATCAAAATTTTCTTTATCCAAACTCGAATGCTGCCGGTTCCTTATCCAAACTTTACTTTTATTCCGGAGTTGGGACGGTATGAAAGAAATGATTTGGAAGGAAAAGAAATGAAAATAAAAAGAAAGATTTGAGAGTGAAAGTAAAATATATAGTTGTTCTAGCGTTCTAAGATGAATTTGGAAGAATAAGAATTAAAAAAAATTACTCAAAGAATATACAGAATACGAGAGTGTAATGATCTTAATTTTCACTCTGAGTCCTCTTTTTTTCTCCTAAATTTCCGGATCGGACGAAAAGTAAAAAAATGTTTTACACTCACAAATCTCCTAAAATCCATCCTCAGAAAATTTTGAAAATACCTCTTTCCTTACATTCTCTTCCCTTTATCTCAAACAAAAAAAAGGGATAAAATCCAAACGGAGCCTTGAACTATCATCATTTACACAATTACGGTGAGAACTACTATGATTTCTAAAAATGGTACGATGAAAAAAAATTGACTGATTTTCTAAAATAAAATTTACCATTACATTCATAATCTAATATTATTACAAGATTTAGATTTGTGTGCGAAACTTACGTCTTTTGATTATCAAAATAAATTATATCATTTTGCGCACATAAAAAAACGACGTCTTTTGGTACTCAAATGACGTAATTTTCGCACACAAATTTAAGTCTTATAATAATATTAGGTTTGAAATGTAATGGTAAATTTTAATTTAGAAAATCAGTTCAATTTTTTTTCATTCCACCTTTTTAGAAATCATGATAGTTCTGACCGCAATTTGGTAAGTGATAATAGTTCAGATACCAACAAGGTGTTGGCCTAGTGGTCTTGGGTGTTGTCTAACAACCCCAAGGTCCTGAGTTCAAACCCTGTTGGTACCGCATTTACGCTTAGATACGCTGGAGGTGCGCGTGAGCTGACCCGCAGTGAGTATGGGCGTAACACTATCAAAGTGGAGGGGGTGTGCGGCCCCTGACCACCAAGGGGGGAAGTGGGGAACCACTATCGATCCCCTTTAAAAAATAGGAAAAAAAAAAATAATAGTTCAGATTCTTTTTTGAATTTTTCCCCAAAAAAAAATCATTTCTATGTTTCTAGCATTTTGTTTTTCTAAACCAAACACGCCTCCATCTACCCCCTACGGGTGAGGTGTGATAATCTGGTTAGGGTTTTGTGTTTTACTAGGGAGTTCGTACGACAATCAACAAGCTGATGGGCTATGTACATTGAAATGAAATGGTCCAAAGCGGCACGTGACAGACCACAAGGATCCAAGATGGCCACCCACCATCCGCCCAACCATGACTTCAATTGCCCTACGGTACACGCGGCGCTAACGATGCATTCTAGACCTATGGACCAATTGAGACGTCTGCACTGCATATATATATATATATATATATATATATATAATAGAATGAGGTTTAAGAATCTCATATTCAGATGAAAAATGAAAACTCAATTTGGATATGGAATGATCTATTGGCGAGAATGTAGACATTTGTCAACACACAACACACAACACGCGTTCAAAAAACATTAAACATAAAACACAATATTCTATTTTTATCTTGAATTCTTAATTCTCATCAAATTTTTAATTTTAAATGGAACCACCTCTATTATACTAAATAGCAACGTGTGCAGCTTAGTCTGTACATACCCCTCCACTGATGCAGGCTGCGGCCAGTTGTGCAGCAGAGCACATCCACTGTCAACTAGTAAATAAAATAATTACTATTATTGTTATAATATTCCACTTCCTCTCCATTTCGATAATGACGTTAGATTCATCCACAGATCTTCAACCTGCCCTTACACCCCAAAAGCCGATAGAGTAACACTTTATTGGTTCTTCGTAAGATGTTGTTGTATTCTTTGGATTTTTTTCATTAAAGCCGTGTTTTGTTTAGACTAAGTATGTTGGGGAAAAAAATTTGGAGGAAAGTGAATTTCTTTATTAAATTTATTTTATTTTTTCTTATATGGTTAGTACTGAAAAATGACGAAAAAAATACTAAAATATTCTTTATTTTAAATAATTTACTTTTCTATTTTTCATCTAATTTTTCTACAACTTTCATTCTTATATCTTATCATTTTTCGTATCCTCATGATGGTATGATGTATGAACGTATGTTGATTTGTAGTTTATTTTGCAATCTTGTCTCGATGGGAATGTATAGGTGTCATCCCAAATCCCATGTGTAGTTGAATTCCACTTGGCCGTTGGACGAGGGGGATTGGTATATGAAGAAAAATGTGTTGTAGAGAGTTAGGCATAGCTAGTAGTAAGGCGTATGACTAATATCATCTTATAGATACTTATTTTTCCTTAGAAAAAGTTTATTAAAAATGATTGAAAAGTCCATTTCATGAGATTAGATAAATCATATTTATATAGCTGATATGATAAGATTAGAAGGAGGGTTCACATAAAGTTTTAAGAAAAATCACAACAGTATAAATGGCTAATACGATAAAAGAATACTCAAGAAATGTTAACAAAGGTGTGTTATATACATCAAGAAAGTTCGAATCTAAAACATTTGATTTTAAAGTTATATGCTTAATCATTTTATTCGTCGCTCTTTCGTCACCTGATTGAGACTAGAATAAGTGATTTCATTCAACACCCTTTTGGCACCTGACTCCTGAGTGAGACTGGAATAGGTGACAAATGCTTGTCTTCTCCTTATGTGAACATCCAGGCACGCCGTGTGTTTAAAAATTAAAATATCACGTACCAGTTAATAATATTTTGTTATTATATTCACGCGTCAAGTTATTTACTGATTTTGAATTTCTGGGATTAGAATTAAATCAAATATTTGATAACTTTTGAATTGAAAATCAGTCCGATTTTTAACGGCCACGCCACACTCCCTCTATTTATTGGGATGGTGATTTTATTGAGATGTTGCGACTTGAGGAAAGAGTGACGACTTGTCAGGAAGAAAAATGGGCTTCTTCAGTGTTCAGGCCCATTCCAGTTCGGCCTGTCATTATACGAACTGCGAGCCCAATGAGTGAGCTCGGCTCAGCTCTGCTCGAGCTTCATTGAGAGAGATTTGCCATGTCGTGGAGCTCGTCGATGTTTCATGCAGCACATGTTTGAATGACGTCGCTGTCTTCTTCCCAAACAGGCTCAACAATTAAGCCTATACCCACCAAGAATGAATCAGAAACAGAGTAGGAAATCGAGTCCGCTTCTTCAAAACTGCCCTGTGGATACCTACATTACTAAAGGAGTTACAACCAGGCAGGAAATGCTACAATTTGTAAGAGTATGTTGGAAGATCAATGCAGATACAAGATTTTTAAATTTACGACAATGTTGAGTTGGCATGACACAAATCATATGTGTCATGACTTATCGTTGGGTTCGAGTCACACCAAGTAACATTATTCAGGAGGATAATATCCCATCTTATTTTGACAATATTTCTACTAGTGAAGTAGATCTTCAAACTCCAATAATGTGTTGGCCTAACAGTTTAAGCTACTTTGCAGTGAGTATAAGTCTCACTATAAAAAGATAAAGATAGTGTATGACTCCTGTCCATCAAAATAAAAATAAATTCTCAGACCAATCAAAATCATAAAGTGTATAAGGATTCTGTTCAGAAATTAGTTTTAACACTCCCAAAATTATGGATTCTGCCAAATCTCCTCAATCTGAATATCCTTATAATGCTGAGTTTGAGCTAGAAACTCAACCTTTAGCCATTATTCCTGCTCTTTCTCCACATAACCAAGTGACAAATGACAATCAGGTTATCATTAGTGAGGAATTTACTCCAACCAATCTCAAAAGGAGGCCAAGGGGCAGACAAAAAAAATGTTATAACTGTTCCCAATACTTCAATTGTTAATGCTTTGTTGGTCAAAAGTGATGCTCTCACCTCAAATTTCCTAAATGTGACATGTTGTTTCAAACTCAATTAATGTGGTTAATTGTTATAATTCTATTTTTGTTGTATAAGAGATTGTGCAATAGTACTTAAGTTTAAAAGGTTCTCCCACCCAGTAGGATAGATTTTTGGGTTGGGCTCTTCCCTTGGACATAGGTAAATAGTATTGTTGCTTTTGATTGAGAGTCAATACGGTGGGGACGACTTGGGAAAGGGCTACCGAGCGAGAGTGCTAAAGTGAAGCATCTCAGAATAGACTGTCATGGGCGTCATTCAGAGTGGCTGCCGCATAGAAGAGGTGATCTGGGAAAGAGCTATCTAGAGTAGGCCGTCTAGAATAATCCAACGAAAATGTTAGTTTCCAAAAAAGACGGTAATGTTACAATCTCACATTGGTTTCACAAAAGATTGTGTGATAGTATTTGAGTTTGGATGAAACTCATCCCTTGAGTTTAGATATCTAACATTAATCATGATTAATTTAAATTCGTGAAATATAGGAGGTCTCAATTCTCTTTGAAGCAAATAGAAGTACAGTACTTTAGTTTGTTTTGAGTAATCACACTCATTATTTTGGTCTTTAGAAACAAAATTGTCTACTATTCTCCAAGTACTTACTATGACAACTAAATGTTAATCTCAAGGTGCTTGGAATTTTGATACCAGTGTCCATATATGGAATTGCTTCAGGTTTTGTTAAATGAAGG
>NQLW01000031.1:830848-868731 GCA_002312845.1 Kalanchoe fedtschenkoi | reverse complement strand
AATGCTTTGAAAAAAAATGAGAGAATTTGATAAATTTCATTAAATGTTGGTTGTTTCCGAATTTTATTACAGTGAAAAAATACATATTTGGGAGGATCAAATGTTCAAATCCATCTATTCTCTAGATGTGAGTGGATTTTGGCAAATTTGAAATTGAGTTGAGCTGAAAAAATCATTTCTAATTATTTATTCTTAGTTTTTTAGAAGAGCGTTTAAATTTATTTTCTGTTTCCTACTTCTCAGAAATAATGATTTTTTTTTATTAATTTGAGACTTAACCTGAAGGCTAAATGATGATTAGATTAATGTTAAGGCATACTCCCTCCGTCCTGATATATATGTCATTTTAGGTTAAAATGAATAGATTAAAATGATATTTAATGCTAACGGTTGGATGAATTTAATAGGTAAAAATTTAATGTATTTTTTTAAAATTGTGTAAAAAATAGAATTGATGAATTATTACTGGTGTAAAATTATTTTTTTATTAATTATGATAATGAAATTATTAATATTTGACTTTTTAAGTAAGTTATAGATATTAAATATGTATAAAAAATATTAAAAAATAAATAAAAATAGATAAAAAATTTGAATCAAAGTGATATGTAAAAGAGATAGAAATTCATTCCTTTGGAGAGATCAACTTAAATTTAACGACTTGTCAACTCCAACGAATATAACGTTGTAGTAACTTTTCAACTGAGCAAACATCACGAAACGCGCCGCATGGCGTCGTTTCACGACCAGTCGCAAAACAGCGCCTCCCAAATCTCCGTGAACACCTCCAGAATGACGCGGTGGTGGTGACGCGAGTTCAGCGCCAGAAAGCTCTGCAGCAGCCTCTCCAGATCGGCGCCGGCCAGTATCTGCTTCTCCACTATCATCTCCACCATCGACGTCCTGAAATCCTCGTGCGGGTCCCTCGAGTGCTTCACCACCGCCACGCTGTCCTCCATCATCGCCTCGCACCCGGCCGCGCCATCCCCCGCCAGCCTCTGACTGTCAGAGGAATCCGAGGAGCGGCTCCTCGACGAGAAGAACACGTCGTCGTCTTCGTCGTCGCTGCTGGAAAAGTCGAAAGCGGCGTCGACTCTGCAGAGCCTCCTGCTGGAGTACCGCCGGCTCGAGCTGAGGGACCGCCGCTTGCTCCTCGACTTGCTGCTCCTCGTTTTCGACCTGGGGTTCTGGTAAAACTCTCTGTCCAGTATCAACGACGAAACTGGAGAAGCTGAAGGGCAGGCATGCCTGCCTGCTGCGACTTCAAAAAACAGAGCGTTGGCATTCAAATTCAAACCACCGGAAGCTTTGTCTTTAGACAACTCCGTTGTGTTGTTGTGGACTTGGTTTACGGCCTGGGGGTGTTTGGGTCTGCAGATTGAAGTGAAAGAGTTGGAATTTGTTGGCTGTTTGTTTGGTGGTGGCGGTGGTTTGTGTGCAGCGGGGTGTGATGGTGAGTTGTCGGAGCTCTGGTGTGGCGGGATGAAGACGGGCTGAGCTCCGACGGCGGCGTCGGAGAAGATGCGGGAGCGGCAGGAGACGTAGGAGGATCTGAGAATGCGAGGGATTCCGAGTTTGAATCGCGTTTTTTGATCCATGAGATTTCAGAAGAGTTTGAAAAACAGAGACGAAAGCTTACTTCCAATTCCAATAGAGAATGAATATGATGCTCTCTGCACAGGGACTCTTTTTATACGCATTCTTTTATTTATTTTTCAATTTCTATTTTATAGATTTTAACAAGAATTCTTTAATCGGTACGGTAATTTAGAATATTTTTAAGGGTAAATTACAAATATATTACCTGAACTTTCACTTGATTTCAAATCAGGTACCGTACTTTGTAATTTTTCAATTCAAGTACTCTAAGACTAATTTTGAAACTAAAAACACTATAATTCATGGGATTTAGTACACCAACACTATAAATCATATAATCTATTGCATGAATGATAATGAGAATCCACATTCAATAAGGTGAATTTTACTGTTTTTTAGTTTCAAAATTAGTCTTAAAGTACTTGAATTGAAAAATTACAAAGTACGGTACCTGATTTGAAATCAGGTGAAAGTACAAATAATGTATTTATAATTTACCCTATTTTTAAAGAATAAAATTTGAATCTTCAATATATTTGAAGAGAGACTTAAATATTAAATATTGTGATTACAAACATATTTACAATCATTGAAAATAGAGCTGACTTTCAGAATTAAAATCAAGATTCTTATAATCTCATCCAACATTAACGTGCATATTGCCATAAAATATGTGACAATTTCTCTTCGCGTTCAACGTGGCACAAATGATTTTTTTATTAAAATTTAATTAAGCGTTACTCAACTAAGACAAAATGATTATTGATGGCTGTGGTAATGAATTAAGAAGGGAAATAGTAAATTGTATTGAAATTATGAGTTTAACATTCTTTTTTTTTAAGTTTGAATAAGATTAATTTATGGTATTATGGGATATAAAGTGACATCTTATATAAGTTAGGTAAGGAATCGGGCAAAATAACATAGTTTTGTTTCTTCTTTTTTTTCATTTTAAGGTTTTATGATGTTTATAGCATAGTTTTAAATACAACAAAATCTAAAAAATAAAAAAATCTAAACCATAAACCCTAAACCTTAAGGGTATGAAACCCCTAGAAAACCCTAAACCCACGAAATCTTAAAATTTGAAAATTCTAAAACTCTAAAACCTCATAATCCTACTATTCTAACTTGCTAGAAATCCTAAAACCTCTAAAACAAAAAAAGAAAACTAGCAAAACTATATGATTTGACCCGATCTCTTACCTAAGTATCGTCTCATATCCCATTTTCCTAAAAATTTATCATATCCCATTTTCCTAAAAATTTATCTATCGTTCACAAAAATAATTGGTTTCAATTATGTACAATAAGTGACGCACACTAATAGTTTTATAGTGTTCTCTGTCCCCCTTTCTTTTGAATTTTGAAATGTATCAATAACAACTATCTTGGAAAATGACATTTTATATTATTTGTTTGGTAGACTGTATTAAGAATGAATTAGATTATTACTATCATTTTACTATGTTAAGTTCAAAAACAATGATGGATATTAATGATTTATTGAATAAAATTTCTCTTTCCATACCCGCATTAATATATAATCACTCATCTACGGAATGTTGGTCTAGTGGCTAAGAATGTTGTGGAACAACTCTAAGGTCCTACGTTCGATAGTGTTTCACAGTGTACTCCCTCCTCGATTAAGGTGAAATTAATACTAGCGGTTGAACAAATTTAATAAGTTAGTGGTTAATATTTTTTTGAAAAAATTCGTGCAAAAAGTAAAATTGATAGATATTACTGGTGAAGAATGGATTTTTTATTGATTACGATAATGAATTAATTAATGTTTGACGTTTTGAGGTATTTTCAGACATTAAATACGCATTGAAAAATATTACGTGACAAGTAAAATATGACAAAAAAAATCGGTTAAATGAGACATGTAAAAAGAGAACAGAGAGTAATTATTATTTTATTGGTGTTATCCAATTTCTAATGTGAGCCTAATCACAAGTCTTGTTGATGTTGGGAATCACAAGTCTTGATTTAAGGTATGTGGGTACCAAACTCTCAAGTGCACAACATAGCTAGCCATTAACATACACTACACCTCAATTAGTGTAAACAAAGCATATAATACCAATAGATGCAATGCTTGGGAAGTAGAGAAAGGTATAGAAATTAAGGAGAATGCGTGGACTTTAGTATGAAGAATTTTGAGGTTGGCATGTTCAAAAATTTCAAAAAGCCGAATGTGGCATTGCATGCCCTACGACGTGCTCTCATATGACCATAACCTAGTACTCTTGTTGCATTAGGCTAACGTTTGTATGAGACTTTCGAGATAAGAAAGATCGAATTTTTACTACTTTTTGTTTGGAAAGTCATTTTGCTTTTGGGTTTTGCATGTTATTTGGACTTTATTGCATCTTTACATATTGAAATGCGGAAAAGTGGACAAGGTCACGAGCAGAGATTTTTAGATGGAAATATGGTCCGTGGATACATTAATGAGAATAATTAATATGACATTTGGATCAGTCAGATGACGTATTGAAAAGTTAAAAAAAATTTAAACTCAATGGTGATCGAGATATTTTGACTTTTTAATACGCCACGTATATTTTTTCATTTGTAGCATCCACACAGTTCACGTAATGTATTATATCCACTCAAGAATCACGAGACCACAAGCATCAATTGATCAGCTATTGTACCGTCAATGAAAAATTAATACTGTTGAACTTTGTCCAAAAGTTATACTTATTTCATTTTTAAAAATTACATTTATGTCTTCCATTTTTAAATTTTTAAATATATTTCATCATTTACTATGTCACTTGAAGTAACATTATTTCATTTTTTTTCTAACACGCCCCAAGCATCAAGAATTTGCATTTCTTATTAAAAATCGAGATAAAAATATGATTCGTGTGATATGCTATTTTATTTGATATGAAATTAGATGATAATGAAACATGAGTAATTTGATATAAAGTTGATGATAAAAATTGACATTATTTAATAACGCATTCAATTGCCACTCGAGATGATTACGACGTTATGAGTAAAAAAATGAGATACATTTAGATTTCAAATATGGCCAAGATGGATTTAATGTTTTGAAAAGAAAAACAATAGCCAAATGTGATATGACCATTAGGGTGTGTGATCCGGTGATAAAAAGGGTGAGTGATATATTCTGATAATTTTCGTGGTCAGAGTTTGAATCACCTGATGATCAGATGCGTGAGTGGTAAATTCTGATAACGCAAATGGCTTAGATTTGAAATC
The DNA here is from genome assembly GCA_002312845.1 of Kalanchoe fedtschenkoi. NCBI lineage: Eukaryota > Viridiplantae > Streptophyta > Magnoliopsida > Saxifragales > Crassulaceae > Kalanchoe > Kalanchoe fedtschenkoi. The sequence goes on along the minus strand of NQLW01000031.1, from coordinate 863,889 downwards.
TGAGGATAAACAAACTCATACTGATATATTTTAAATATTTGTAACTTCAATTTTCATACCAACATCTAATTTGAAAAATAATTGTTACTCTTGGCGGTCACAATGTGTCAGCTTTTAGAACCAATCTAGAGGCTCTAATGGTAGCCAGATAGGAAGGTTTTATCAGCTCCATGGCTAATTTCTCTATGTACTTCACTTGGCAGAGGCCACATATCATGTAAAGGGGAGAATTCCAATTTATGTGTGGGTTGAGCAATGCTCCCCCGTCTGTCCGATATCACATCTTTCTGTGATGTAGGTACCTATGTTTTTTGTGGGATCCTTTCGTTAGGCGCCCCTTAGTTTAGAAGCAGTTATGCCTAGTTAGTGTATATCCCCCTATCTTTTTAGAATGAAATACCTCTATTTATTCAAAAAAAAAAATGTGTCAGCTGTTACTTATAATATAATATAAATATTTTAACTTTAATTGATTAGTATCATATTTTGGTCTAAAACATATCACAGTCCTAGAAAATTTAATTTAAAAAATGACTCATATATTAAATTTTGAATATAGTTTGATTTCAAATACATTATATGTTAAATTTTGTTTTATATATTTTTATTTCACTCAAATAAAAATCTATGGAGCCCCACTGTTGTTAGCTACAATGTGGATTTGATTCATATAAATGAAGACGGCGTGATGGAGGAAAGAGTTCTAAAGTTTGTTTTTTTCTCGAACTGTAGAAGTAAAATCATTCATCTTCGAGATCACATTAAATTTTGAAGAGTCTTCACACATGTTCATCCATCAAGTCTTTCCAATATTTTATATAACTATAGATTTGTTGGTGTTGAATATTTATGAACAATTTGTTCTATCCCAGGGGTGTGTTATGTGATAGGGAGAGGGTGTGGTCAATTCGGTTATTATCTATGTTGATCGGAGCGGGGATGGTTCGATTACGATTCGGTTCGGTTGAATTGTCATCTCTAGTTCTGTCTGACACCAACTCAACTATCTATCAGTGGGTCTAAACTCTAAAGCCATTAATTCTTGATGGATCCCAATCATAGCCTTATGAGTAAAAATTATGTTTTCTGCATTTGATAGTAAGAGCCCCTCCCGGTTCAGCTGGGAGAATATAAATGAGGCCAATGAGCAGATGTGAGCATTTTGCAACTTGCTTGGTGGCTTGGTGCATGGTCGATTTCAAAGACAAGCTAGCAATGAGAAATAATAATATACCCATCACAATCACATATTTGAATACAAATTAAAGGCAGACCCTACAATTACAGGTACCCTATTTTCAAACTTTAGATGAACTAGGCCTTCCCATATTCCTCCCTTCATGTCTCATCAAGCACCACTAAACTCAAACATGGCTGGCAGAATACATTGCAAATACGACAAAAATGATGAATGTAGACTTGGTGCAAGTACATTGATCCGGAATCAGAAATTTTTAGTTTGAAGTACAAAAAAAATTAAAGGACTGATAAGGTTAGTTATCATCAATAAAAACCTATTTTTTAGGCATCTTCATTAAAGTTTTGTTGTAAGTTTCGTGTCAGAGTTTGAAACGTTTCGTTTCAATGTGGAAATAGGTTCATGAGCTTCTGACACCGAAACGCCTCATCTGCACGAAGCTGTTTGTAAAAAATCAATTACCACGCTTTAGAGATTGAAGCGTGGTAATAAGTATATTAAATATTTAGGATAATTTATTACCACGCTTCCAATTCTGAAGTATGATAAAAGGACATGATGAATATCTAATAGGTATATTAGAGCGTGGTAATAGATATATTAAATATTCACCATATCCTTTTACTAAGCTTATAATTGTGAATCGTGGTAATAGTTATATATTAAATATTTATCTTAATCTATTACCACACTTCCAAATATGAAAAATGGTAATGGATATATTCTAAGTAATTAATGTATATCAATTACCACGCTTTCAGATAACATATTGTCACGCTTTCAATTCTGAAGCGTAATAAAAGGATATGGTAAATATTTAATAGGTATATTAAAAGCGTGGAAATAGATACATTAAATATTCACCGTATCCTTTTTACCACGCTTCTAACTATAAAGCATGATAATAGGTATATATTAAATATTTATCTTAAACTATTACCACACTTCCAACTATGAAGCGTGGTAATAGATATATTCTAAATAATTAATGTATATCAATTACAATGCTTCCAACTCTGAAGCGTGGTAATTAGTATTTATGTAAAATAATAAATAATAAAAATTTGAGAAATTGATATCAATAAATATCAAGAAAAAATATTATGAATTTATGATCATAAATAATTAATTATTTAATAAATTTAAGAATTTTATAATTAATATAATATGAGAAATTAGAAAAATATGTAATGTGACATGTGACATGTGGATCCATACATAGAGGTTTCAAAGATTTGTTTTAATGTGGATGTAAATTTGTGAAAAGAAAATTTATGATAAAATTGATTTCACATGACACAAATCTGACATGACATGACATGACATAAACCTCCTTATTGATTTGTTTTGATGGGGATGACCTAAGGTGTTTTTATTTTATATTTTTAACTATTTTTCTTTTTGGATTGATTTTCAGTGGAGTGACTTGATTTTGGATTGGACGGTCGGAATCAGGTATCACATATTTAAATTTAATTGAGGCACAAAAACTAAGAAAATAATAATTTTTGTTATATTTTAAAAAATTTATACTAATTAATTTATATTTCTAACTTTTCCATTCAATAATGCTGCGTTTGAATAAGTAGTTGCTGCTTGTTGGAAACACGTCAATCTCAATACTTCAGCTTGGATTTGAAATTCTACATCTATCCAGTTCTCAACGGCTCCTACTAAGAACCATAGAGAGTGACACCCAACACATCAAGCTCAATTGCATGCATCAGCCACATTTTTGATATTTTGATTTTCAAATCTCGGTTCATAATTGTAGTTGGTTTAGGTAAAATACTCACAATAAACAACGGTTATATTTTTTAATACTCCAATTTAAAATGATGATTTTTCTTTTTTTATTCAGATAAAAATTGATAAACGCAAATTTAAACTTCCATATTCGAAAGGATAATTGGATTCAGAAAATATGATGTAAAGAAAAATAAACTAAAAGTTAGGATTGAAAGAAAAAAATGTTAAATATAAAATTAATTTGCATCTCCAGATTTCTCATATCTTCACTTGCTGCAAAAATAGGGAATCACGGGAAACTCAGAAGTAGGGTAGAGCATTGGTTAGTTAAACGAACCGAATTACTGTTCAGTTAACCTAACCGAATTAATCAAATTTTAAAAGTCTCGACCGAACCGAATTATATGGTTAACCGATAATTCTGCTAATTCGGTTATCGGTTAAACATCCAATTAAATGAAATTAACCGAATTAACCAAACAAAATAAATATATTTTATAAATCATTATATTTATATGTAAAAATTTATTTTTTATTTAATAAATTTATTTTTTAGTTAATTCGGTTAACCGAATAAACCGAACTCAAAAATTTCTCTTCCATTAACCGAACCGAATTAACCAATTTTTTTTTAATTTTTAATTAAATTAACCGAACCGAATCAATTCGACTAAGTTATATCGGTTCGGTGAATCAATTTTCACCAAACCATGCTCTCACCTAGCGTCCGACAATACACTAACATGTGCAAAACACAACAACGTTTGGCATTTTATTTACCTGTGACGCTATCATATGATGTTGATGGTAAAACATTGAGAAAAAAAGAAATTAATTAATTTACAACAACTCAAGGCCAAGAGCAAGATGACAAGAAGCTACTGGATTCAAACTTGCATTTCTAAGCTGAACTTATATCGACAAAGCAACCTGCTTGAGGTTAATGGATTCACGTACTCTACTTTCAATAACAGAAATGAAATCTGTATTGAGTTCCAACTTTCTTATCATTAACTAGTTTTCAAATTTAAATGGATAAGAAGATGAAATGGGGTAACCACAGAAAATCAAATGAGGTTTCAATCCTCCAAAACTTTCAAAATCTGTCATTATAAAAATTCAGGAACAATATTCTTCATTTCATTTGCTTCTTTTTGCTCTAATTTCTCTCCTAAAATTACTTCAGAAACACTACCTTATGTCAAGCCTAGAAAAACATATATTTCTTGATTATCAGATTCATGGCTACCCATATCAATACATGTACCCTGTCATAAGAAGACCAACATGTGTTACAAAAATTAATTATTTTCAATTCCCAAAAAAAAAATATACATTTTACCTAAAATCGTAATAAGCTACACAAGCAATCTGTCAATTGGTGACAGCTAACAAAGTGTGACAACCAATCCTATATTACATTATATTCCGTAATTAAGTAGATTCTAAGTCACCTAATGTTTGATTGTGTTCCTGTATCAGTAGTGGCGAATCCATTAGAGAGTTACGGGATAGTCGCCCCCGTTCCCGAATGCCATTTAAAATACATCTGCCTAAAATGAAAATTTTATATTAATAATTTCCACTAAATTTTTAAATTTTGCCTTATCAATTTTGTCCCCCTGAACAAAATTTCGAAAAACCGACCTTTATAAGATAACAGCTCTATGTTTGTTGTGTTTGGTTTGGGGAAAAATTTAGAAAAAAGAGCATTATAAAATGAAAAATATATATATATATATTTGTTTAGTTGAGAGAAACTTGGGGATAGAAAATCATATGAAATATATGAAAGAATATTTATTTAATTTAAAAAGTGTTTTAGTTTTGTCTGCAATTTTCCATCCATAACCAAATAAAATAAAAATAATTTTTTTTTTTGAGAATTCACTTTTATTATATTTCTTTCAACCTAATTGTTCCTAAACAAGACATAAAATAAAAGGAAGTTCTGAACTCTCACTTACAATCCGAGCTATCAGAATTAACACACAAAAATACATGATACATGTTTCCCCTAACTCTATTAATTTAGAATAAACACTCTTAGTATGTTAAGAGCAATTAAAGATGTGTTTGATTTAGAGAAAATTAGATGTGAAGAAAAAATTGAGGAAAAGTTAAAAGAATTTATTGTTTGGTTTAGGAGAAATTTGTGAGAAAGAAATATATATAGAAAATTAGAATGAAAGTTAAAGGTAAATTAAAAGAAGCTTTGAAACTTTCCTACAAAATTTTCATTTCAAACCAAACAAATGAAAAAATAGAATGAAAGAAAAAATCCAAATGGAGCCTGAACTACTACCGGTTACCTAATTAAGGTCCGAACTATCACGATTTTTAAAAGGGGAGCGATGAAAAAAACATTGGATTGATTTTCAAAAATAAAATATATCATTACATTTATAAACTAATATTATTATAAGACTTAAATTTGCATGCGAAAATTACGTTATTTGGTTATCAAAAAACGTAATTTTCTTTATGTGCGGCGTTACAATTTATTTTGTTAATCAAACGACTAAATTTTCACACACAAACAACCTACCTTTTCTCAGAAACTACATTATAGTTGAGACTCGAAGTGAAAAAATTATGATAGTCATACTTTTTAATGTTTTTTTAGGAATAAATGTCAAATTATTGCATAGCACAACACTTCAACTCAAACACACTTCCAAATAATTTTAAATTTGTTAGACACTATCTAACATTATTTGACCAACATCTTATTGATATGACACTACTTAACTGCTCAAATGCTCAAAATTGTCAGCAAATTATTATAATGGAGAGATAAGAAAGATATGTCACCATTGGATTTCTTTCGTTGACAAGCAGACTCTGAAGACCCACAAAGTCCCCCGGCTGAGCGCAGCCGTGGATTATGGCCGTACCGTTATCTTGAGGTCTGGAGAGCTCCATATTCCGACAAATGAAAATAAAGAGAAAGATCCAAACTTGGTATGAAGTATATGAAAATGTGCAGGACCCATTTCAACAAATGAGATCGCCAAATATCTGTAATTCAAACATCTTAAAAGGTGTTGATGTTGTGTTTGGATTAATAATTTCGGTTCCAGATTCAAATGGCGTTAAAAACATGTTTGAGATACACGTGGATTGAATTATAATTTCACTGTCAAAATAAAAAAGTGTGCCGTGATCATAAAAAAATATATGATTTATATAAATTAATGACATTAAAATGAGACGAGCAATTTGCTGTGTTTCAGACAAAAATGATTGGATTGGGGTTTTGATTCCTGGTGGGCGACTAGCGTGTGGGTGGATTTTTGGGCTGGATTCCATTTGGGCGTCACATGCTCATTCTTGACACCTTGCACATCCCCAGCCCCACCACCAAAAGGCTCAACTTGCTTTGTGATTCCTTCCGTATTTTATAATCGGTTGTGTGGATTGTAATGTGTACAAATTTGATGTATCTCGATAATCTTCACAATTAGAATTTAAATATTTTAATGATTGATTGTGCGCATTATAATGTGAAAAAAATCTGATGAAGACCATATTCACAATCATAATTTGAACATTCTAATAAACAGTTGTGCGCATTGTAATTTTTATTTGATCATAAAAAAATGATGGATTGATGTGAAATCAACTCAGGGGTCACATCCCCACCAAATGGGTCACACCTTATCCATTTTTTTGTAGCGCAATAATTTTTGTTTATAGAAAATTTGGAAGGAAAGGAAGATTAGAGTGAAAATTCGTAGAATTTTCTGTTTGATATAAAGCTAGTTGAGCTAAAAGAAGTTTAGAAGAAAATTTTAATTGAATTTTAAAGTGTTTTTGATATATTTATTTCATTTTCCCTATTATTTTTCTTTCTCTCCAATTTTTCATAAAACAGACAAAGCTTTTTTTTTATTCGTAAAAAGTTTGAGAGAAAATAAGAAAAATTGAGGAAAGAGGAGAATGTTCAAGGAAGAAAAATTAGAGCGAAAATGAGAAGTCAAATTTCACCAAATTAACATTTTTGCCATAAATTTTTATATCTGATCAAACGAAAAAAAAGAAATACAATCAATGTGAAGTTCGCTTTTCTTCTCAATTTTTCCTTTCCAAATCATTTTCCCTAGACCAAACTCAAGCATATGAATTATAACGCACCATGGCACAGATGTGCTTCAAATTGAAGTTGATATAGCATTCGAAAATTTGGCCAGCTCAATTGTAATTAAGACTGATTCATCACATATCGGTTCTAAATTTGATCACTGCCTTTAATATCATGTTAAATTAAATTAATTTAAATACAATATATTTCTATTATAAAATTAATTTTATAAATCATAATTCAATATGAGCACGGACACAGATTAAATGAAAGATTACATCGAGCAATTTTTGTGTAATTTGGAAAGGGTCTGAGTTCAAATTACAAAATAGAGAAAAAAAACATAATAAAACGCCGACGTTTAAGTTATGATATACTAGTTTAAATACTGAGTTAGAAGTTTAAACAACCTAAACAGGTTTAGTCAAATGATTGAGCCGTTAAGCACGTCTTTGATACTAATTGACGGAATGATTTTTAGTATATCCTCGTAAAAATTGATTAATAAAAATCAGTTTACACCATAATTGAGTCAACGTTCCAACGAACAAAGTCATGGCACCGAAGACTTTTAGAACACCAACCAGTCAACTGTGTATATAAGCATAAACCCACAATCATTTGATTTAGTCATATGATCTCGATCAGAGAAATCAAATCTAATTATGATAAAAAAAAATAATTCAATTGGTAATAAATGTGGATATCTAATCAGCTGTATGAGGATGTGAGTAATAATTAATGGTCAGATTATTTATGATTTTTGATTGTTAAATAATTTATTTTCATTTTGTAAACATCTTATTATATTTTTTTAGCATTTTCACATTGAATAAATAAATATAAAATATGAATAAATTATGAACTTATTTGTAAATATAATTTATTTATTCATATGTAATATGAAATACAAGAAATACAAGAAAATAGAAAAAATGAAAGTACAAATTTATTTGAATAAGTTGTATGTTTAAAATAAAATTTCAATTTTTTAAATTGGTATACGAGATTTGATTCAGATCTGAGTGATTCAAATGTCAAATTAACAATAGTGATTTATCACTTCCTCCTTAACAACTCAAGTTCGAGATCGCTTCATCTCAAGTGAAGGTGGTATCAACTGAATAACCTCTTCTCGTTTTAGACAATTATTTAAAAGAATATTTTTGCAATGTGAATTCAATAAGAAAAAAAATATGTAGATGGGGCTGTGGGAGGAATGGAATGTTTTCATCCTCACGCATCTCATTTTCCCCAAATGTCATTTACCTTATTAGTTTCAAACATGATGTGAACACATGATACATTGGCCAATTTCTTTCGTGACATTGTAGTAACTAAGTTGATCTTGATCGTCACGACAAGCAATTTCCAGACCCATCTTTGACGGCCTCTTGTTTCGATCGTCAAAGAAGTTAGGATTTTATTTCGAACCACTTTACGGTCATTTGACAAAAAAATTGAATCCTTTACCGATTCAGATGAAAAATTCACATATGAATAAATTCAATAATAAATATTTAAAATTTATAGACCCTAATATATTTAAAAGATGGTCATTTGATTACTCGAACACCACTACGGTGTCGAATGAGATGGAATATTAGTTTATTTTTATATAATGAAATAAACAACACTAGAATTGTACCACTAAATAAACTAATTCACAAATAGTGGAAATTGATTGATAATATTTCTTATCTAATTATTACTAAATAATAAGGATTTGTTCAGGCTAGGCGCCAAATTAGTTTATATGTACACGTTTCCTAGCACGTATTAAAATAAAATTTATTTTTCATAATTTGTATTAATAATATGTAATCAATAGGTGTTACTATTTATACATGTATTAATAATATTTTTTATAATATACAGTCTACCAAATGTGCACTAAAAGATGTTAAAACATCATGCATTGTTCAATATTTTTATTTTCAAAACAATCTTAGTTTTGAAATGTGTATTTTGATAATTAATTATTAAATATATTATTATTAAGAGTTGCCTACTTGACATACAAACCATTTAGATGTATATCAAATATCACATAATCATTAAAACTATGAAAATATATTTTATACATCATTTTTTTCCCATTCAGATAGTGCTACTATTTTTGTATTTCCTGCTTTCTAGTGTATCTCAAGCTCTATGTGTATAAATAATATATATTTAAAAATAACTCTACATTTTAATCATATTGTTATTTATTTTTGGGTAAATTATAAATATATTACCTGTACTTTCACCTGATTTCAAATCAGGTACCGTACTTTGTAAATTTTCAATTCAAGCACTCTATGACTAATTTTGAAACAAAAAACACTACAATTAATGAGATTTAATACACCAACACTATAACTCATATAGTCTATTACATGATAATGAGAATCCACATTCAATACGGTGAATTATAGTGTTTTTTTAGTTTCAAAATTAGTTTTAGAGTACTCGAATTGAAAAATTACAAAGTACGATACCTAATTTGAAATTAGGTGAAAGTATAGATAGTGTAATTGTAATTTACCCTTTATTTTTTATAATATGAAATGACAAAATATAATATTATAGAAAAATATTTAAAAACGGTACAAATCAGATGACACAATAAGCGGAGCGACAAGAGTAAGCGTGGGGCGCACGTGTGGACCCCGTAGTCTTCACCCACACCCTGTGGTTTCCTCTTCACACATGCTCGTCTCACTCTCATAGAATGAAATAAAAAAAAAAAGTAGTTCATCTTCTTCATTCCCTTTCTCTCTCTAAACTCGCCCAACAGAAATTCTCCGATTTTCTCTCTCCATCCACAATCGCATCGACGCATTACGCCCGGCCAGATCTGCGAAGTTAGGGTTTCTCAGTGCCACGCGATCGCGCTGTGGCTCCAGTTGCTGCTTCTGTTGCTGATGCTGTAATTGCTGTTGAATTCGATTCGATTGCCGGAATCTAAACCAGATGTCGACGCCTTCGCCGGGGACCAGTCCCCCGGCTCCGGTCGCTCCAGCACCGACCTCACCTCCATCCAATTCAACCTCTCCGCCGCCAGCTGCGACTCCTCCGCCGCCGCCTGCCGTCACGCCGCCGCCGGCTGTGTCGCCTCCGCCTCCTGATGCCCCGCCGCCCTCATCCTCTCCGCCGCCTCCTCCGGGAGACACGCCCCCTCCGGCATCGACCCCGCCTCCCCCGCCTGGAGCTAGATCTCCGCCGCCATCGCCCGTGTCGCCGTCTCCGCCGGGGACGCCGGTCAGGCGAAGCCCTCCGCCGCCTGGAGCTAGATCTCCTCCGCCGCCTCCTTTTGATGATTCCTCTCCGGGAATCAGTACTGGAACAGTAGTGGCGATTGCTGTGGGCGGCGTGGTTGCGCTGGTTGTGTTGAGTCTGCTGTTCTTCTGCTGTATGAAGAAGAGGAAGAGAAGAGACTCTACCGATTACTACGTGCCACCGCCACCACCGCCGAAAAGTGAGTTGCTTTGTACCTGGTTTTGCCTGTCTCTGTTTTTGTGGGAGATGAGAAAATTCTTGATGAATTGATGTCACTGGGTGATTAAAATCTGCGTTTTTATTGGTTCATCACTTCATATTTTGTAGTTGATTGTGCTACTGAAGTTTCCTAGTTGAGTGGTAATGATATATCAAAAGTGTATAATTCTGGAATGACATTTGAAATAACTGGAATGATTTTTAATGAGATGTGCTATGGTAAGCAATTACGAAAATGTTTCTTGGATAAGAAAATATGTTCAGCTGGATGACTAATATAATTGTGTTTATTGGTGATCATGGTAGATGGTACTCATGGTGGTCCACCTCAACGTTGGCAGCAGAATGTGGCGCCTCCTGCAGAACATGTAGTCATGATGCCGCCAGCGCCTTCCCCTCCCCGACCAGGTTATAAACCTCCTCTGCCACCTCCTTTTAGTGGTGGATCCAACTATTCTGGCTCTGAGAACCCACCTCTGCCACCTCCTTCGCCTGGTCTGTCATTGGGTTTTTCAAAGAGCACATTTACGTATGAAGAACTGGCTATGGCTACCAATGGTTTTTCCGATGCTAACCTACTAGGGCAAGGGGGTTTTGGATATGTGCACCGTGGAGTCCTTCCAAATGGAAAAGAAGTTGCAGTTAAGAGCTTGAAATCTGGAAGTGGGCAAGGAGAACGTGAGTTTCAGGCAGAGGTTGAGATTATTAGTCGTGTTCATCACAGACATCTTGTCTCATTGGTGGGGTATTGCATTGCGGGCTCTCAAAGAATGCTTGTGTATGAGTTTGTTCCAAACAATACAATGGAGTTTCACTTACATGGTAATTTTGTTTAACATTTATGGTTTTTTCCCGTGGGAACCTTCAATTGTTAAATGTGAATGACTTATTGCAGAGAAAGGTAGACCAACAATGAACTGGTCTACAAGACTGAAGATTGCCTTGGGCTCCGCCAAAGGCCTTGCATACTTGCATGAGGACTGTAAGTACTCCACACCCTAACATACATCTGGTCGCATTGCACACCACGTGGTATCTAAACAATTGACTTTGCTGTAGGTCACCCTAAAATCATTCATCGTGATATCAAGGCTTCTAACATTCTTTTGGATTCCAATTTTGAGGCAAAGGTAAATCAGTGTTATTCACCACTCTATGTCATGTGTGTTAAAAACCCGCTGAAATACGGCTGCTTAGCCTAATGGGTTTATGTTTTGAAACATGAATTTACCACTGGTCAGTAGTAAAACAAATATCTAAAAGCCACTTGAGATGATGTCGTATTAGTTGTAGGGGCTGCTAAATTGTTAAGGCACTTAAGATGATTATATTTAGCTTTGGCTTTTCAATATTTGTAGAACACATGACCCTTTAAACTTTTGATTACGTGCTGATGCTTTTTTGCCCCGCATCTTTTTGTTTAAAATCTGTAATGATATATGATACAATACTCGTATCTCCAGTTATGTATTTACTCTGTGAGTTGATTTCTTATTCAGGTTGCAGATTTTGGACTTGCAAAGATTAATTCCGACGTCAATACACATGTCTCAACCAGGGTTATGGGGACATTTGGGTAAAGTAACTCTTTTTTACTGACAATTGGTCTCGTTGTTCATTTTCATTGTCATACCCAATGTTTTAGTATGAACTACTAACTATCTGTGGTATATCATGATGTATCGAATGCTCATGAAACATGTCTGAGAATTTGATTGTCTAATTGGGACTAATTCGAAATTTGATTTAGTTTTTGTTTGTTAATGTTGGTGAAAGGGGTTCTTACACGTCTTGTTTTCATTGTTGCAGTTACCTCGCTCCTGAATATGCCTCGAGCGGAAAGTTAACAGACAAGTCAGATGTGTTCTCATTTGGGGTAATGCTTTTGGAGTTGATCACCGGAAAACGGCCTGTGGATGCATCTGACACATATATGGACGATAGCTTAGTAGACTGGGTAATGAGTGCTTAATTGATTATTTTGTCACCCATCATTCAATGAATGTTTGTGTTGTGCATTTAGTTAGTGGATCATTTACTCGAGTAGTCACTCAGCAGTGCATCACTTACAAACTGAATATGCATGTCATGGGCCATGGCAATGGTTGTTTAAGGACAAATGAAGCACTGTCTTTGCTTAGAACTCAACAAATTTGGAACTTTTGCAGGCAAGACCTCGGTTATCACGGGCTATAGATGAAGAGAACTTTGATTCTTTGGTTGATCCACGTCTGGAAGGACATTATAACAAAAAGGAGATGTTACGAATGGTTGCTTGTGCTGCTGCTTGTGTGCGGCACTCAGCAAGGCGTAGACCACGGATGAGTCAGGTAACATGCATTAAGATTGACAATGGAGCTACTTTCATTCCTGAAGATTTTTGTTTTGGCTGGTGACTTGGTATATAACAACTAATTAACTTTCACGGAGCACAGATTGTGCGAGCTTTGGAGGGTGATGTGTCGTTATCCGACTTAAATGAAGGAATCAGACCTGGAAACAGCACAATGTTTAGTGGGAGTTCTGACTTGGATAGTAACTACAATTACAATGAGCAAATGAAGGCACTCCGGAAGGCAGTTTATGAATCCAATGAGTATGGCAGCAGTGAATATGGTCTCAATCCTTCAGGTTCAAGCAGTGAAGGCCAAAAAACCCGGGAAATGGAGATGGGTACTACAAGGAAACAACCTAATCAAGGGGTCAGCGGGGGAACTCTTGAATAACTGACCATGTGTCTATAATGGTATGCCGTGTCTAAATTCCTCTTCTTTCCCATCTTCTGGTGGCTCTAATTCAAAGAATGAGCTAGTTTGTGGAAGCATAGTTTTTCAGGCAGTGCCATCAGAGTTTTTAGTTCATGGGTTTCATAAGTAAGAGATGGCTTTGTTATTTTACTGCTATTAATTATTGCATTATGCTGGTTATGATAGCTATTGTATTTATTGGGGGAGAAACAAGATTGACAGATTTAGTGTGAAGATTCTTTTATGTGATGTTTCATGCAAATCTCTTTTTAAAAGCTCTTTATAGTTTGCTTTCTTTCCGGATATGTGATTTCTGTAAGGTACCACCCTATTTGAGAGAATGATGAAAGCAATCGACTATTTGACAAGAAGGGGATCAATGTGGATAGCCGTGAAATAGAACTCTTCTTATACAGACAGGGACACAAAGTTTAAACTCCTGCTGGGTTTTGAGCCCTTGGTTCCTATAGGTTCCTGGTTTAGCATTGGTTTTGAGTCCAGTTCATTGAAAGCTGTTCAGATTGCTGGAAGAGCAACCCCACCTCCGTTTTCTGTTAACCTGCTCCACATTACTCTCCCTTTTGTTTTTCCTTTCCCAGCCTAAGAGCAAGTCTTCTTCTCCAGGTCCCTTCTGCTCTAATTATTTGATTTTGCTGTAAAATCATGTAACCGTAGTTCATTTAATTACATGCTTCCAGGTATTAGAGCAGCGGTTTTTGATTCTTGAAATCTTTTCTTGTGGCTGAGATGACAAATCTTGCTGGAAATATTAAAATAAATCTTTGCAGTTCATTCCAATGCGGAAGGGCTAGATAGACATAAATGAGTTTGGAAATCAAGTCAACAGTCAGACATCCTTCCTTCATAAATATCTACAAGCTCTCCAGAACAGAATTAACAAGCTCTCAAGAACAGAATTACTACAATTTGAGTTAACTGGAATTGAAAAATGTCACCAGTGAACGAAAGACATGATTGGCGCATTGTTTACTAGGAACAAGTTATTCATTTTTGAAACTGCAGATTACTAAGTGTAAAATCTGAAATGTGATTTGATTATAATTGGTGCAAGGAAATTATCGTACCGAAATTGTCAGAAATGCTTTGTTCTTGACCGAGTCAAAAGAGGTTTGGGTCATATTAACAGTATAGTCCAATGAGAAACATTCCACAAAGAGGCTTGCTACGACTAAAAAAATGAGTTTTACTATTCTAAGCAGGGTACTATGTCAAATTTCATAATTTGAAGAAGTTGAGGGCAATGTCATGTTATTTTTATGAGTCCCAATCCTTAATACTTTAATAATAAATATAATATTCTAATGATGAAATCACTGTCTAAATTTGAAGAAGTTTTTGCCATGATAATTCACGAGGAAAAATCAAATACAATTGACAACTCCAATGAATTAAAAATTAGTGCTTCGTACTCTAGATTTCAGATGAACAATTCTACGAAGTTTTCCGGACAGAGTGCAGAATTTCAGAAAAGTGGTTCCATTAAGTGTGCTAACTATGATAAGATTGGACATAAATATCAATGTATTTTTACAGGCCACCGATCGAGCAATTACTTAACCAGAAATTTTTTCCCAAATGACACAAATACATGTTGATGCCTCATTCACACAAAATCATGTATATAAGATTTTGATCAATACAGCTTCAACAAGTAAGTGTAAATGTCATGCTGTTTTTGTATCAATTTACATTCTTATTCAACCAACAACACTTATCTCAGTTATTCAACCACTTGAGTGTGTTTGGTTTGAGGGAAAGAAAAATTTGAGGAAAATTGAATTTTTCATGAAATTTATTTTATTTTCTTGTTTGATAGGAGTGAAACTTTTTAGAGAAAATATTAAAATATTTTGTAACTTAATCAAATAATTATCCATCTAATTTTCTATTTAACTTTCTATCCCCAATTTATTTTAAACCAAACAAAAAATTTCTATCTCATTTTCTTCACAAAATTTTCACCAAACGTAATCTTATCCGCTCCAATTAAATGACGTCGTTTCTTCGCATACTCAATTTCTCTTTCAAGTCTCAACTGAGACTGGAGCTCAATTCCGAGCATCAATTGATGGCGCGAGGTCTCCGTCTGTCTCCGCATAGCCGACCTACTTCTACTCTACTTTTCAATTCCTTATACGGAAGCCATTCCCTCAAATGGGCTTCTTCCAAAACAGCTCGCCGCGCGATTTCCCAACCAAAGGTCGCTCCTTTGTTACGATTTTCCTGCATTTCTGCCACGCTTCATAACCTAATCGACATGCCTAAATACAACGCGACTTTCGCCAAGCGGATGGCCATGGCGGGCCTTAAACCTCACCACCGCATCGGTGAGTTCAACTTCTTACATTGTTTTTGCGTGTTACTTACTCTTTATTACTCGTTACCCTAATAGCCATTATCAAATTTAACAGACACGTATTTAACGTATTTCTTAAAATTTAGCTTAAAATGTAAAATGTGTTGTATTATTAGCGGTGTAGAAATTTTTTTTATGTGTTACGTAATGAATTAATTAATTTTTGGTAGTCAGACAATATTAAATATGAATTAAACATGTTAAGTGACAGATAAAAGTGTATAAATAGGCGCTGGTTTAATGACAAGTAAAAGAAGAAAGATTGATTATTACGGAACTAAGGTTTTTGTTCTTTGGGTGAAGAAGTTGATGTTAAATTTTGGGCTTGGTTTGTAAGTGCAGCGCTCGGTGTGTCTGGTGGACCGGACAGCATGGCTCTGTGTGTTCTGGCTGCCAATTGGAAGACTTCGGCTGTAGAGAACAATGGTGTTATTGATGGGCTGCTGGCAGTTATAGTTGATCACGGCCTGCGCACTGAAAGTAGAGATGAGGCTTTCCTCGTTGCTCGACGGGTATCAGAGATGGGTAAGTTCAAAAATTTTGGCTTGTTATTGTTCATGAATGTGAGTTTTAAAATGTCTCTTTATGGAAAATTGAAACTTAGGAATCCGATGTGAGATAGCTCAGTGTGAGTGGCTTGATGGCAAGCCGAAGCAGGGACACTTGCAAGAAGCTGCTCGGGACATGAGGTTATTTTTCTGAGTTTTTGTAGTGAACGTGAGACATTTCATACCGTACATTTTATTTCCATGATTATTCGTATCTGTTTTATGTAGCAGGTATCAAAAGTTGCAGGAAATTTGTGTCGAAAATGGAATACGCGTCTTGCTTGTTGCTCACCACGCAGATGATCAGGTCAGTACAGCAGATACATCTCAATCTTTGCATGTCCGCCTTTCCTGAACATCGATATCTTCGATGTTGCAGGCGGAGTTATTCATTCTGAGGCTGTCTCGAAACAGTGGCGTGCTCGGTCTCGCTGGCATGGCATTCTCTTCGCAGTTGTTCTCATCTTCATTACCTCAATTCGGTCAATCGTATGTCAACCGTGATATCCTTCTCGTCCGCCCCCTTCTAGATTTATCAAAAGATGATATGTACAAGGTCAGTAATCTTCTTCTATGTTTACATATCCATTTATTTGAGGGTTAATTTTTAGGTGGACATGATCCATCACGTGTCCGTGGACACATTCAATCAGGATGCGTCGTGTGGAAGTTTGAAAAGTCAAACTGTCACGTGTCATTCATTGATTGGTTGAAAATTAACTTGATTTTTCAAACTTTCAAGTGACACATTCTGAACACGTGTCCGTGGACACATTCAATAAGGATGCGTCAGGTGAAAGTTTGAAAAATCAAACTTTCACGTGTCATTCATTGATTGGTTGAAAATTAACTTGACTTCTCAAACTTTCAAGTGACACATTCTGAACACGTGGTGGACATGGTCCAAGATCACTCGTGTTTAAGTATTTGAATGCTAGTCACCTTCGCTACTTCGGATCAAAAGTTCTTTTGATACTGGCTGCTTTGGTGAACTAAAAGAGATTCTTCTTTACGGCCTAGGCTAATCATCATGGTTTCATTATTTAACAGATATGTCAGGGAGGAGGCAGGGACTGGGTTGAAGACCCTACAAATCAAAGTCAGTTGTACACTCGAAACAGAATTCGGAAATCACTGGGGAATTCTTCAGGTAATCTGAAACTCTTGAAATACATATTTCATTTTTCCTGGGCATGCCAAGCAAACCAGTATTTCAGATTGATGCGGCTATATATCTGTACTTCAAGCTGGTGCTTTCTGTTTATATTTCAGTTATGTTTGATCATGAACTACAAGCTGTCATACATGCCTGCCGGGACACACGCATGTATGTTGACCAAATCTGCCAGGACTTAATAAATAACACAGTGACGGTTATGCCCGTAAGCATCACTTTATCATATGCTCTCTCCGTTCTCTAAGTAGTCGTTTAAGGTTAAATTAAGTGGATTAAGGAGAAATAAATAGTAGCTGACCAAAAAAAAATATGTATGTTAATTTATTTTATGAAATTTCATGTAAACTGTAAAATGTGGTGTATTATTACTGGTGTACAAAGATTTCTTTATGAATTAAGATGATAAAGTAATTAATCACTCACCTTTTAATGTACAGTATATGATAGTATTAAATGTGCATTGGAATTGTTATGTGACAAGTAAAAATGGATAAATAAATGTTAACTAAGTGACTAGTAAAAGAGAACAGAGAGTACCGCTCTGCGTATCCTTGACATGTTAACGGGTTTTCATATCCAGCTTTTCACATTGTTTTGTCGAAGTGGGTCAGTATCTTCATGGACTTCACCCATTGATCAAAGATGATATTTTAAGTTCTTCACATTATTTTGCAGCATGGGTATGCTGTTATTGACTTGGAACTTCTTAACCCATCAATGGTTGTCCACATCTGTCTGTCTAAGTTTCTGGCCTTGGTTTTGCAGGTTGGTATTCCAGAATACCCTCTCTTATTAATGTTTGCCTACATATGAAAGAGCAGTTTAAAAAATTGATTCAATCGTTTAACCTCTATAATTCTTGTCAGTTTGTTTCACAAAGACAGAGACCGGTTCGGGGTAGTGCTTCAAAGCTGTTGTTAGCTTACGTCCGCACCTCCCCATGCAAGGTAAATCTTTACTTGTTCCTTAACTAACATCTATGTGTACATTTTTACTCGTCACTCAACAATTTCAACGCACATTTAATACTGTTACCAACTTTTACAAGTAAGAAATTAATTACTTCATCGTCATAATCTATACGAAAATCTTTCTACGTCAGTAATAACACACCATATTCTACATTTTACAAGAAATTTAAAAAAAAATACATTAAATATTTACCTAATAAATTTGTTGTACCACTAGTATTAATATCTTATTAATCCACTCAGTTTAACTTTAAACGACTACTATTAAAGAACGGAGGGAGTAATAGATAAGACTACGCAACACCGTACCCATGACAACTGCAATAGAATTTTTTCCCCGCTTGTTTTCATAATCTTGCTGATCTTCTTTATTTTCATTATTGTCTTGAATAATATGCAGACATCCCTCACTGCAGCTGGTTGTTACCTTTGTGCAGCTCCTGGTTCCAAGGGCGCTAAAATGTTGGTCTGTTGTTCCGTGAATCATTCATTGCCGTTAAAACTGGAATCAGTTTGTGAGCATTCATATGAACATATGAAACCCAAAGGAGCAGATGAGTTGGAGAAAATAGTATCAGATGTGAAATTATCTTCCAGTCATTCAGCTCTCGATGCTGCAGATGTCCGCTTTTTAAATGTGCCCTCTGATCGAATTCTACTCGAAGCTCAGAGACTGAATATTCTAAGCGAGGCTACGGTCAACAGTATACTCTTACTACAAAAGCATGAAACTGACAATTTTAAATGCAAACCCGAGAGCGCTTCAGATGTTGAACTAAAGCAGGAAGGTGAACCCGGGTCTCCTTTTGACCCCGAACAAGTTCTCTCCGGGAAAGTCTATTACTTTATGAAGAGATTTTTGGTCAGATTTGAACGGAGCAAGTTAATCAGTTCGGACCCGAAGCATGAGTGCCCGTGTGCATCTTGGGGTCATGATATGGCCATATACCTGCGGCACATGATTGATGGTGATTGGCTACATCTTGCCAAGTTATCCAAGTGCTGTGGCGGGGAGGAGTCTGAGTTACAAGTAGGTTCAGGTAGTCTGGATGCCGCTGACAAATCGACGGAGATGGCGAATCTACGCTATGCGAGATTATCGGCACGTAGCGCACTTATCAGGTTGAAGAAGATCCCAGTTGCTGCCAGAAGAGGTTTACCTGTTCTGATAGATAGTCAAGAAAGGTTACTAGCAGTTCCGGTAAGTTCAGTTTTCTCCTACCCTGCCCCATCATTCCTTCGACATAAGCACACATTTTTCACATTATCTGTATTTAGTAACCTTATGGTGAATTCTTTTTTCAGAGCATTGGATTCAGTCAGTGTCCTTGCCTCTCGGCGCATGCTGAATTCAAGCCTAGAGTTCCTTTGGGTGGTGGGCATAGTTCCTATGTTTACTAGGACCCTTTAAGCCTCAGCTTCAGTGGATAGGAGGAGGTCTGCCGACTGCTGTCCATCCCTGATGTAAGAACATCTTTTATGCCTCAAATTTGGAAGTTCAAGAGATTCCATCCATGAACATAACTATTAATTTATTATCAAAAACATTTTTGCTTTTAGAATAAAAGCCAATTCATCTTTTTACTCTTATATTTCAAATTCTCATTTCATTTGTTGCTCACCAGTCTTTCATTAGTTCATTATCTTCACCATCCGCAGGTTCTCTCTCTCAGTTTGCCAGAATTATATTCTGAAACTACATTGACAGAACGCAACAGGCATAGGATGAATGCATGTTCTGTGGGCAAATTCAACAACTAATTTTGCATTGAAGAAAGTCAGGGTTCTTGTGTTCCTTATCAATGATCACTTGCTAATGTACTCCAAAGTTCTGAAGATGTCCAGAGAAATTGCTCAACATGCTTCTCAGTCAATCTATCAGTTAAAATTTTGGAGAATGTGTTTATAGATTCATAAGTTCTTGTAATATCCTTTATCAATTGTGAATCAGCAAATTAAAATTCAGCTAATCTAATTTTTGGGTCCTCAAAAATCAACATGATAATAATGTCTTACAGAGAGGATTGTCAGATAGGAGCGAAAGATGTTGTTAATCATAGCTTTCAAAACTCATGTGAACTATGCAATTCTCATCATCATCCAATCCTCTGCGTAAAACCCATAAACAAACCCAAATTTGTAGATATGAAAAGAAAATCATAGCCTCAGAAGGAAGGCAGTAAATGGTTGAATGTAATCACTGTTCATCATTCTCTGACATATTATCCCATGGCTTCATCACTGGCAAAAACTCAAAAATTAAAAATTCAATTAAAAGAAAATAATATCAAAGGCCTCATAGAGAAGATTAGATTTTTTCCACACAAGTGAAATTCAGACATATGCTTGTCTTTGATTTAGATTTAATCATCGGCCGAAAACAAAAGATGAATAAAAATCAAAACTTTAGACAAAATGAAAATATGGAAACTGGGACTCAGATTATGGGTGGTGATATAACAGAGTGGTCGTCAAGGCGGTGGTGACCGACGTTACGACGAACGAGACCTAATCACATTCATCACAGCCCCAACTCTTTCCAATCATCAAAACAAATCAAGAATCAAGAATTTGAGCGACAAAAACCGAATTAGGGTTTCAATCGGCAACGCAGACAAACCTCGATGATACGACTGCAAGTGAATGATGAAAGCCTCGCTGCCGGGTTCAGTTCAATTTATCGAGAACAAATTAGGGTTTTTAGACGGCCTCGCATCCCAGCCGATCGAAGGGGAAGGCGAATATGGGCTGGGCTAGGCTGGACTAGCTGGTTTGATCAGGCCCGGCCCAATTTCAATCCCGGGCCCATGTTTGGCGTGGGTAGGTGCGTGTGCGTCCAACCGTCGGTCAGCTGTGCAGTTCCCAACGACCGCATTCTGCTTGCGTCAGCATTTCAGTCTACCACGAGCTCGACTCGAGCTACCCACCAGTGGCGCCGGCGGCATCTTTGAGGGGATAAAAGACAAAGCGACGGTAGCTTCACGAAGGTGTTTGGCTGAGATGGCGGAGGAAGTGGAGAACAGGAAGATCGTGCTCAAGCGGTACATCGAGCGGATGCCGGTGGAGTCCGATATGGAGCTGAAGGTCGGAGGCAGAATAAAGCTCAAGGCTCCGTCGGGATCGGGGGGTGTGGTCGTGAAGAATTTGTATCTGTCTTGTGATCCGTACATGCGCGGTCGTATGCGGGATTTTCACGGGTCTTACATACCTCCCTTTGTCCTCGGCGAGGTACTCCTTTTTATTATCTAGCTGTGTTTCTGCCTGGAAGGTGTTTATGTAATTGTCTGAGTCGATGTAGTTGAATTTTTGTGAAACTTTTGTGTTGGGCATACCTCGTATACCAGATAAAAGGCAGATGTTGAAGCAGAGCGGAGAGAGTGTAAATCCTGTACCTAAGGTTATTACTATATATTATGTAATTGTAAACTAATTGAGTAATACAGCTCATGAGGACGTTGACACATTATCGAATCTCGTTAAATCTTGTGTTCTTCTTTACTATTTTTCGTTTGTTTTTCGACTGATTTCGTAACACTTTGTTATGGGTGTTTGTATATTGAAGGCTATCAGAGGATTTGGAGTGAGCAAAGTTGTTGACTCCGATGATCCCAAATTCAAGAGAGGTGATATAGTCTGCGGGGTAACTGGTTGGGAAGAGTATAGCTTTATTGAGAGAACTGAAGAGTTGAGGAAAATCGAGCAGGATGATCTCCCGTTGTCCTACCATGTCGGTCTTCTTGGTGCGTTACTATTAAGTTTCATGTTGTGAAGTGTTAAGTCACTTCTTGTGACTCACCTTTGCATTTTTATCCGCATCCTGGACAAACAGTGCAGTTGCCGCATTCTGGACGATTTGCTATTTTTAAGAAGAAAAAAACTGTGATTAGTTAGTGAATATAATTTTTTTGTACAACAGGTATGCCAGGTTTTACAGCCTATGTTGGGTTTTATGAGATTTGTTCCCCAAAGAAAGGGGAGTATGTTTTTATATCTGCAGCAGCTGGTGCTGTGGGTCAGCTGGTTGGTCAGCTGGCTAAGTTACATGGCTGTTATGTTGTTGGAAGTGCTGGATCTAGCGAAAAGGTAATCTTCTAAACTCCTCATTATTTCTCTGCCTTTTCAGTCACTTCTACAGAGAATTAAATGTTCCTTTTCCGCTGGATAAGTGTGTTACCTCTTTTTTATTTCTCTTCAAATGAGTAGACTGAATTGAGATTACTTTCACAATCACCACAATGATTAAATTTAATATAGGTATGTCTAAACCATTTGTGTCAGGTTGATCTTCTTAAGAATAAATTTGGCTTTGATGAAGCTTTCAACTATAAGGAAGAAAAAGATTTGGATGCCGCCTTAAAACGGTATGAAATTGCCGTTGACGTGTTGTCGTGCTTTGTTCTCTGGTTTCATGGATTTTTTGCCCTTTTCTCTCTTACCTTCGCACATCTTTCGTATTATTTTTAATTTCTTATCTTTGAACTGGACTCAAACTACAAAGCAAGTTCTACAAATAACTTATCAAATTCATTAGCTCTCAGGGATCCGTTAGAACATGGAAGATTGATTCTTTTTCTTTTTCAGTGATCACTTGTTTACCAGATGATGAAAGGAACTCGTAACTAGTATAAAAAAATTTCTTCTAGCCTCTTCTAATAATTAAGAAATCTTCATTATCTTTGGCTTTGCAAAGTTAAAATGATGCACTGTTTTTGATGTTTGTTGCAGTCTTTGGCATTAGCAAATGATATCTAAACTTTCAACCTCAACATCTGACCCATACTATGTTTGCAGATACTTTCCAAACGGAATAGATATCTACTTCGAGAATGTTGGGGGACCAATGCTTGACGCGGTTCTTCTAAACATGAGGGTGCACGGCCGGATTGCTGTGTGCGGCATGATCTCTCAAAACAGCACCTCCAGTCCTCAAGGAATTCACAACCTGTACACTCTCATATACAAAAGAGTGACGATGAAGGGATTTTTGCAAAGTGATTATGTCCATTTGTTCCCACAGTTCTTGGACCATGTCATCAGCAACTTCAAACAGGGGAAGATTGTGTACATTGAAGACATGAAGCACGGCCTGGAGAACGCGCCAGCCGCATTTGTCCGCCTGTTTAACGGTACAAATGTGGGCAAGCAGGTTGTGTGCGTTGCTCAAGAATGATGGCAGGCGAACTGTTTAGCAAGGATGCTTGGATATCAAATGTGCGCATGTAGTACCCTTTGCTCAAATCAGAAAAGGCAATAAAATTTTTCTCTTTTTTTTTGT
The DNA here is from genome assembly GCA_002312845.1 of Kalanchoe fedtschenkoi. Taxonomy (NCBI): domain Eukaryota; kingdom Viridiplantae; phylum Streptophyta; class Magnoliopsida; order Saxifragales; family Crassulaceae; genus Kalanchoe; species Kalanchoe fedtschenkoi. Next base: position 840,280 of record NQLW01000031.1, on the reverse strand, counting down.
CGAATCATAACTTGGAATTGAGTCAAGAATGAACAAGTTGAAAAAGAAGAGATTGTTACTTGGAGTGTATATTGGGTGTCTCTTCAAAAATCAATGTATATAGAGGCCTAAATCCTCATATAAAATTTTCTCTACTAAAGAAATATCACGGGGAATGCAAGTTTTATATTAGTTCGAGTATTAACAGTAATAGATAAATAATTATTCTTATTTCAACTAGAAAAATAATTTTAGCGTTTCAAAATTAAATCTATTTTTTAGATTATCAATACTTATACGGTTTTGAACCAAATACATTAGGCTGTTATTAATTATTATATTTCACTTTTGATAATAAAAGATTGATTTTAAATTTAAATATGTTCCAAAAGAAAATCTAATAGTGAATGAATATATTTTTCTGTATAAGCAGACGAAATGGCAAATATATCTTGTTGAGTTAGCTTTTGTTTCGTATTATATGCAGTAAAAAATAATCTTCTTAATACGAAAAAAAAGAATTTGTGGGTGAGAAGACCAAAGTATTCCTACTGAATGAGGATGGTTTTTTTTTTAATTAAAAGACAATTTTATTCATATAAAGTAAAAGCAAAAAATAACACAATAAAAATTTAATAGTCATTTCACACAAAAATTCTAGACCAAAATCCATTTCCCCTTATGTTAATTATACTCAAAATTGTTTTGTAAAAAACCTGGAGGTGGGTATTGTGGTAGAAGTGTACAAGGCAGAGTACCCGTCGAACCGACGGGTTTGGATCGGTCCGATTTGAAAAAAATTAAAAATCGAACCAAATTATTAATCATAGGTTTTTTGAAATTTGAAACCAAAAATTTAAAACCGAACCGATCCGCTAACATTTAAAACCGAACCAAACCAATCAATTTCAAACCGAACCAAATCGAACCAACCAGAACCAAACTAAATTGACCAATTTCAAATCGAACCAAACCAAACCGACCGTGTGGCGACGCTCCCAGTTCTATTCTGTTATATATATAGATTATTAATATCTTATTAAAAGTGTAATTGACTAGCAAATAATAAATAATAATAAAATACAGGGAGGGCAAAATGGGAAGTGAATGATGATGAGGAGTGATTTCGTATAGCCCAAGTCCTCAACCATTACACAATTCGCAGCAGCAGATCTTCTCTTCAAACTCCAGCCAGCATCACCTCACCTGTTTCCGGGCGGGCCCCTAAGCTTTCGAACTCGGAACTCTCCGCAGCAGCTCCGCTCCGCTCCATTCCCACCGCAGCAAGCGCCGCGCCTATTTCACCTCGCTGCTGCTTCGCGCCGCGACGACTCTTCCAAACGATACGGATACGGATACGGATACGGATACTCTTCTGTATTTTCTACCAATTTTGTCCGCCTGCCAGGTGTGACAATTCTTTACGGTCCACGGCTGCTGTGGCTTTTGAATAAATATCTGACCCGTTCCCGTCGTCACCGGAGAGGTTTGTCCCTGTCGGAATTGTTGATTGCACTGCGCTTGTTTACGATATTTTCCTCAATTAGAACGTAATACTGATTATAAAGCAACCGGGAAGTAGGTGATTATTGTCATCAGAACGTGGAATTTATGTGTCAAGTGTCATTTCTCATTGCATTTCTTGTTATCATGGCGTACTGGGCTGAATTTTTTTTTGACTAGAATCAGACTGAAGTGAATTTGTATGATTCAATTCAGACAGACCGCTGGAGTAATGTTTCCATAGTCTTCGGCTGCATTTCCGAGTATGGCTTCAAAATTGCTCTTGCGTAGAAGGAGATGCCCATTAAATCAGCCTGTTGGGTATCTTTGGAGCTTCTCAAGTGAGCATGGGGTATTAACACAGTTCAATGTTTTGAGCAAGTCAAGCCAATCAGTGAGGCATTCAACTGCAGACACTGATCATGGTTCTCAGAAGGAAGTACCGTCATCAGCTACTCAGGATCCATTTACCATTTCATCTATAATGTGCTTGAAAAACAGTTTTGTTGGATCCCCTCCACCTGGGTTCAGATTTGGTAGAGATGATTGTCGTTTTTCGGGGTTAAGGTTGTTTTCGCACTCCTTGCACCACTTTTCGACTGCCACAGCAGGTCAACCTGAGTTTGGTAGTGGGGATGATAAAAAGAAGGATGAAAAGCCAGTAAAGGAACCTTCACCTGAGGAATGTGATGAAGCAGTTGAAGGCTTGAGTTCAGTGAAAGCTAAAGCCAAAGCCAAGCAGCTGCAAGATTCTCAAACTGGCATTAAAAAATTAGCTACCAAAGTGTGGTCCATACTTTTAGGAATTGGGCCTGCACTGAAGGCAGTCGCTTCTATGAGCAGGTTCGAATAATGTGCTTACTTTAAGCTTAACTGTATCCTGCCCATGGCTTGCCTATTTTTGGTTTTTTTCAGGGAGGATTGGGCCAATAAACTTCGTCATTGGAAAGATGAGTTTAAGATAACAATGCAACATTATTGGCTTGGAACAAAATTACTCTGGGCTGATGTCAGGATTAGCTCAAGGTTACTAATCAAATTGCTTAGTGGGAAAGGTCTCTCTAGGAGGGAGAGACAGCAGTTAACCAGGACGACAGCTGATATATTCAGGCTGGTTCCTGTTGCAGTGTTTATTATTGTCCCATTCATGGAGTTTTTGCTGCCAGTTTTCTTAAAACTTTTCCCGAATATGCTGCCATCAACCTTTCAAGATAAGATGAAAGAACAGGTAATCCTAATCTTGTTAGTAAATGCAACCGGCGCTGCATACTTCTAATTGAGCCATTATAACTAATGGATACTGATACAATTTGGTGGCTAACAAAATTCTGTTAGGTAACTTTCCTCTTACATCCCGGTGAATGATAAATATATTGCAAGATAAGATTTTTGTTAGTACTAGTCCCGAGACACTTACACTCTGTGAGACATCTAGTTGGAAACCATCTCAAACAGATTTACCTTTTCTGATAAGTCAATTAATGAACACAATATTTGCCCATAGCTCAGCATAAGAGCCTGCCAATTTCATAAAGAGGAATGCAATCTAGTTAAATGGCTGAATGATACACAAGCGAAAATAAAATTGGAACACTATCGTTGGTCTCCCTAAGCAAATTCATTCACTGGTGTTTCTAGCTGTATGAAGAATCTTTAATTTCCGTTCTCTTAAATCAGAGAACAGTTCACTTTTCTCTCCTTCTTTCCTCTCCCAGTCCAAAATTCACTTGAAAATAATGGAGAAGTTCGTAATCCTCACACATTAGATGCATTTGAAGGCCATATCAGCTGTAGTTCATGAACCACCATATGCCGTGATGTTGCTTATGGCTGTTCTTTTCATATTAGTTTGTCAAGCTACATAATTTGTATACTACACCGAGAAGCGTAAAATTGATTGAAAGATCATATAATTTTTACCTGATCAGCCACGATGCTGCATTTCTTGTTTGCCAAAAAAATGTTGTCATTTGAATTTCATATTTTTAGGAGGAGCTGAAAAGGAGGCTAAATGCTAGAATAGAACTTGCAAAGTTTCTCCAGAGTACAGTGAAAGAAATGGCAAAAGAGGTTCAAAGCTCCCGCAGTGGAGAAATTAAAAAAACAGCAGAAGATCTTGACGAATTTATGAATAAGGTTTTTCTTTCACTTGCTGTTACGTCAGCATGTACATAGAACAACATTATTCACTTCCCATGTACATTTTGTGTTTGTTTATTCTGTCATTCAAACAGGTCCGCAAGGGTGCAAAAGTTTCTAACGAAGAAATCTTAGGCTTTGCGAAATTATTCAATGATGAGCTCACTTTAGATAACATCAGCAGGTTGCTGTTTTTTGCCGTGTCTCAGTGATCGATTCAATTACTCAACTTCCGTTGATAAAGCATACCGATTTTTTTTATGTAGACCTCGGCTAGTGAATATGTGCAAGTATATGGGTATCAGTCCATATGGTACAGACGCTTATCTGCGCTATATGCTTCGAAAAAGACTTCAGTGGTATGTGCTTCCTTTGATAAGGATATTCTGAATATTGCTTCTGAATGTGTTAAAAAAATCCTTTAAAAAAGTTTTGAGTTTGATTTCAAGGATATATTTTATACTTGTGCAAAAGTATGTATGGGTTACTAAAATATTGTTTCGTCTTAACGAAATGGATAAGTCCACGTTTGGTGGTAAGTACTAAGATTGGGATATGATAATTAATACTAGAATAATATGTTTGGTTCATATTAAGTATAACTATTAATTCATGGGATAAGTTTTACTTTTTCAAACGCGGACTAATATTTCCTCCACAATATGTTGGATTATCTATCCCCGGTACTAATAATACTTGTTATTCTATGATGGATACCAAATGCGGAATGTTTTGTTAAATTAATATTCCTATTAATATGAAATGTTACAGGATAAAGAATGATGATAAAATGATTCAAGCTGAAGGTGTTGATTCTCTTTCTGAAGCTGAACTTCGCCAAGCCTGCAGAGATCGAGGCTTACTAGGATTACGTTCTGTGGAGGAAATGAGACAGCAGGTTACTAGTGATTATATTTCTCTATGATATATTCCTATTTATCGTTTTAGTGACATTGCATAGTATAGATTTATTGGGACAGGGCAAAACACTTTTGGATAACTAAAGAAGTTGCTGAAGGCTGTTTGCGATGTGACATGCCTGTTAATTACAATACCATGATTTGAGTAATCCATATTTCACTTGAAGCCACCCTACATAAGCAACAGTGAATCTTACAAGCATTTGGTTTCTGCATCTGATATATCTGCAGTGATTTTTCTGACACGTGTGTTTCCCTTTACGAACTTAAATGTAAGCAATTATTGGTGTGCAGCTGCGAGACTGGCTTGACCTGTCTCTTAATCACTCTGTCCCATCTTCTCTTCTGATTCTCTCAAGGTATTGATTTCATTATATGTCTCATCATTTTACAAGCTCAAATTTTCTGTTACTGAATTTATTGGTCTCATCTTTCTTGCAGAGCCTTCTCTGTGTCTGGTAAAGTAAGACCAGAGGAAGCTGTCCAAGCTACCCTCTCATCGTTGCCAGATGAGGTTGTGGATACAGTTGGTGTTACAACTCTGCCATCTGAAGATTCTGTTGCTGAGAGGAAGAGGAAGTTGGAGTTCCTTGAAATGCAAGAAGAATTAATCAAGGTTGAGTTTCTAAAACATTTTGGTTTGCTTTTCACCGCTGTTTAATAAGCTCAAATTATCTGTGAATGTTATTTATGGCTCATCTCTGTTGTTAGGACATGAGCAACCGAAGCGTAGTAATCATATTACATTAAAAGGGTACAAAAAACTCCAGGAATAATATTTTATTTTTTTCTTTTGGTTGCAGTCACTGGTAGGATGTATTACTTGACAAATAGATGACATTCTTCTCGGATTTAGTGATTCGTAAGTGGCGTCCTTGTTATAAACATTATAGAGTGTGCTGCTTTTGCATGACATACTCGTAGTTTATGTCAGAAAATCAATATGAGCAAAATGATAGTTTTATCACGATACTTGGTGAAAAATAATCAGTGATGTTTGATTATCTTTTGCACTGTTGTTTTAAATGTTTAGAATTTTGAAATGATGACAGAACTAGTTGTGGATATCTGCCAGGACTTTTAGCCAAGCATACAGCTGGGCCATTGTAGTGCACCACCTGAGTTTTGTGAACTATGAGGATTAATTGTATTTTTGTCCATCATTCGTTTTGTCCAACTCCAGACTGCTTACATTCAAGTCTGTAATTTGAATATGCATTTCATCACGGCATTCTCCTCACGGTTTTCAATTTCAGGAAGAGGAGGAGGAAGAGGAAGAGGAACAGGCCAAGTTGAAGGAGTCGATTGCCAGTAAAAAAGACATTGCGTTGGAAGAGATGACCATTCCCACTGCAAGAGAAGCGCAGGAACAGGCAACCACAAGAACATTGGATCAAGAGGAGCAGCTTTGTGAGATTAGTCGTGCTCTCGCTCTTTTAGCTTCAGCTTCTGTAAGGATTAGAGATCTTTTATTTTCTTAAATGTCATAACAGCACAAGTATAAATTCATTTCTGACTTTTTCCCCTCTCAGTCTGTTAGCAGGGAGCGTGAGGAGTTCTTGAGACTTGTTAAGAAGGAGGTTGGTTACCTCATTTGTTTCTAATTTGAAATCAGAGCAAACCCTGCACGTGCTAGCTGTTTTGACTCGCTGCCATTGAGTTTTGGCTTCAAGTAAATATAGTGCTAATAATATCATTGATAGCAGTTCAATTATTCCCTGTGTTCATTAAGAAGAATTGAAAGTAATCCTGATGACTTGTTCTTATGGGCATCTTATGGTGTCCTGTCGCATATTCAAAATTATCAATTCAAATCAAGATTAATGTTCTTGGAGATTTTTTTCCCCGAAAGTAATTTTGCTGACTCATCTATACTGATATTGTTCCAGATTGAACTTTATAACAACATGGTTGAAAAAGAGGGTACAGAAGGTGCAGAAGAAGCGAAGAAAGCATATAAAGCCTCCATGGAAGAGACTGATCACGGAGCTGAGAAGGCAGCTGGTGACAAGGTTTCAGCTGCACTCATAAACAAGGTATCTATTTATTTTCTCTTGTTAAGACGACTTGGTTCAACTAAGATGTATTGATCTCTATAGTTAGTGTAAAATAATGGATAACTACCTCTGTCACTCTTGCTCATGCAGGTTGATGCTATGCTTCAAAAACTTGAAAAAGAAATCGATGATGTTGATGCTAAAATTGGAAATCGTTGGCGCTTACTTGACAGGTACATTAAATGCACTTTTAGATTTATTTACTTTCCTATTCTTTAAGTTTTTTAAATTCCGTGAAGAGTGAAAATGCACTCTTATCACGCTTATCGCTTATCCTATAAATAGTTCAAACTTGCACGTAGAATTGTTTGAGACTTCCTTGTGGACAATTGAGAATTTCAGATTCTTTGTACTAATCTCTTTCTTGGTATTCATGAAGGGATCATGACGGTAAAGTAACTGCGGAAGAGGTTGCTGCTGCGGCTATGTATCTTAAGGACACACTGAATAAGGAAGGTGTTCAAGAACTGATAAGCAATCTATCAAAAGATAAAGGTAAAAGACTTCCTATATTCTGCATTCGAATATATCTTCACCTTGCTGAAACTCATTCATGACTTCATGTAGTACTTATTTATTACCATTGAGGTGGTTAGTTATCCATGGTACAAATGCTCGACAGTAAATTTCTGGCAGAAAAAAGTAACCAAGAAAGATGAACCATGCTTATTATGATACCCGACTTGACTGCAAAAAAAGTTAACACTTGTGACTTTTCACAGATGGAAGGATTCTTGTTCAAGATCTTGTGAAATTAGGAAGTCAAACTGATGATGCTGAAGCTGACGTTGATACAGAGGCAACAGAATCTAGTGAAGCAAAAAAATAGCAAGGGTATCTTTCATTTTTGTCTTTTATCTACTTTTTGAGTTTGTTCTTTATATCTGATAATCAAGAAAAGCAATTTGGATAAAAGTAAACATTTTGCTTTCACTCACACAGGCCAAGACCATTTTATTCCGTGGACCTTGCTTATACCGGTGAAGTTTTCATCTGGATGGTTTTGCAGACTTGCTGTCATCGTCTTGTTGAATTACACCCGCACAAGAATTTATATCGGACAATCGCGGATATAATAATTCAGTTAAAGAGTTTCTCAATTTATATCGCATCCTCCCTAGAAGATGCTCCCGCCTTCAAATTTTTCATTGAACTTTCACATTCAAGGGAATCCCATGTGCTTGTCTAGGCACCACATTGAAGTGCCGACTTTTATTCTAATAGCTGTATCTTGATATGATCCTTAAATTTTGGCATAACTCTTTAAGGTGGTCGCTCTGCAATTAGTGACTTGCTAGACATACTTGTGGTTCATATCATAATAAAAATATTATGGCTAAGCCTGTCCTGAGCAAAGGGATACTCTCTGACTTGAAAAATGTCACATTTTTTGAATCGCCATGCAAAATTAATCTTGTAGTTTTGTAATATTTTCACTAGTTTCTCCATATCTAAGAATTTATTAATTATATCAACAATATTCGACTCAATCGGTAAGCAATAATAAATATTCACTCAGAAAGTCTTTATGTTCGATTTTTATTGTATTCACACGCAGCAAATCCAATTTTAATGAATCCACTTCTAAGTATTTTTTATATCAGAAATTTATTCATTTATATTATCATTTCAAATTTTCTCTTATTTATCTTTTTATTTTATTTTCCTTAAATCAAGCACAGCCTCTATAACTACAGAGCACACCTTATTAATGAAATTTGTTCACGAAATTAATTTTCTAATGCATAGTTTTATTTTTAAATAGAAAAATTAACTTAAATTGTTGGTGCTTATCCAATCTAATTAGAAATGACCAAATATCTGCATTAAGAAGATTTAATGGAAAAAAGACACTCAAATTAAACCATAAACATGCTAAAAAACATGTTATGAAATCCGTGTCCGTAACATAAATATGCAAATTTGTCATTAAAATTTTACTTATCACATCATTAATTACTTGACGTAAGATAAAACTAAACTACGAGACGTCATCAAAATCGGTTCTATTAACACACCAGTCAACCACTTGGTCAAAAGCATCGAACGGCCTAGATCTTCGCAAAACACTTGATCGCGAATCTATGCCGTCCATTTCTATGTACTACTGTAGCCAATTCCCCAAATTGAAAACCGAACGTAAAAGGCGCTTCTCCAGAGAAAGGGAAGCTCACCACAGATCCCCTGTCGTCCTCTCACTCTCTCCTCCGCAGTTCGACACTCACTTGTACGAGTCGCGTTCAACGAGAGATCTACTGGAGCAGCGATCAGCTCGATTTCTGCTTATCCGGTCAATTTAGCTGCTTTTTTGGTGGAGCGTTAGGGCTTTTTCACTTGCTTCGAATACTCCCATTTTTGTCGCTGATTCGGTGGGTTTAGAGACTTGAGCTTGGTTGATGCAGTGTTCTGGTGCTGTCAATTTGGGGAATTTGTTCTGAACTGAACAGCGTCGTGGTTTCCAGTGAATGAAGTGCCGGCGTTTTGCGCATTTGGGTGGTTTGTGGAAGCTGAATTCGGTGGTTTCGAGCAACTTGTGATTCTGTTCGGTGAGAGGTGAAGTTACGAGATTAGGGTTTGAGGAAAGGGATGTTCTTACCATCGTTTTTCTCTGGGAAGTAGACTTGTTTCTGTTTTGGCGGTGAAGTGACAGATTTGGGGGAAAATGTTTTACTCGCAATTTATTTTGGCGAAAAAGGGGCCTCTTGGGACGATATGGATAGCGGCTCACCTGGAGAGAAAGCTTCGGAAGAACCAGGTTGCTGACACAGATATTGGGGTTTCCGTAGGTTAGCTATCAATCCATGACTCAATTTCGAGCTCATCTTAAGTGCCTT
>NQLW01000031.1:809084-828692 GCA_002312845.1 Kalanchoe fedtschenkoi | reverse complement strand
ATCAAAAAGTGTGTTAGCGTCAAGTGAATTGGGATCCTTGGATGGATCTGACAGCCTTCAGGTACAAGCTTTTGGTAGATTAAATGATTAAAGTATTGATTTTGATGAAGATCTCATATTCCTAATTTCAGGTTCTAAAGGTTTGTAATTCAGATGTAAAGGTGCACGATACTCTGTTGAAGGGAAACGAGGATGCGTGTGTTGACTTACCAACTAAGTGTCCTGCGAATCTCGACAATGGAGAGGATGTGCAGGGAGATAATATGAAGGTTCCAGGTTGGTTTCACTGAATTTTTTATCTTCTCAATTCTCAAATTGGAGAAACGTATAATTGTATGTGATTTACATCTGTGTGCTACTGATCTCAACTCTAGAATGATATCGCTAGTTATAAACTTCCTACCTGTAACATCATAGGCTTTTGCATGCATGTTTGGAGTCAAGGTTAGGCTTATGTGAGTGTCCCGTGTGTTTGGAAACTATGATGTGATCCTTGATGCAGTATGTCTCTTTCATGCTGCAGAACCCCAGACTACTGTTATCTTGCCAGGGAACTCTGAGGTTATTAATACTGCTGATGCTGAATCAGTTGATGATGTTAACCAACCAGCTGATCCATGGCAACAAGTTCAGGCAAATCATAGTGGATTAAACGAGAAAACAGAAAGTTCAATCACTAAGCACGGCAATGAAGTTTCTTTCCACCCTCCACTGTCTGAAGTGCCGGCACCTGAAAAGTTACTTTCCATGCCTGAAGGGCATTCTAAATTGCCAACTGATGTGCTACCTGACACCACTCCGGAAAAAACCTTGTTGGCTGATGATGAAGATGGAACTGGAGTTATTACAGGGCAGAAGCGAAGTTTCACTGAGAGCACACTCACTGCAGATAGTCTGCATACCGCAGAGTCATGCGGCAAAGATAGACTGAAAAAAACTGTCGAATCTATCCCCGATGATGAGGATTTGCTATCATCTATATTAGGTATACTTTCATTTTTAAATTTGTCTATTTTTGCTTTTTGAATTGAAAGTACTGGCCTGAGCTTGCTGTCTTTTCAGCATTTTGTCACTACCATTTGGTATGGATTTTCCCTGTCAAAGCTGGAAGCATGAAACTATTCCTTTCTTTGTAAGACCAGCTAAGTCGTACCATTGTTGTTTTAACAGTTGGAAGAAGGTCATCTATTCTGAAATTGAAGCCTACTCCAATTCGAACTGAGGTGGTTTCCTTGAAGCGCCCCCGATCGCGGAGTATCACTTATAAGAGGAAGGTTCTTATGGATGATAATATGGTCTTGCATGGAGAGTATGTCCTTTTTTGTGGTTTCTTACTTGTAGATAAATTCAAGATGCAAATGATATTATGAAATTGTTGCTCCCCTGCCGGCAGGGGAGAGGGGTGTTCCGAAGGAAATTTTTTTGCAAGAACTCACATGCTAATACTACTGAAACTTTAGTTTTAGTTTCATAGTGCAATACATAGGCATAAGGCAAATTGCAGATATTTTCTACTGTGTAGCTAACATGTAAAAGTGTATTGATTGACAATCTTTTCCCATATCCTTTTTCAAGCTCAATACGAGAACAACTGGTGACCACAGAAGATATTCGTCGTGTAAGAAGGAAAGCTCCTTGTACTCGTCAAGAAATTTGGATGATTCAGAAACAATTTCTGGAAGAAGACATAGTTTATGACCCAGTATCTACTGGTAAGATTTAAAGCTATATTTATGCAGTGCAACGGAACAAACTTGAACTTAGTTGCTTTACTGTCAAGGTCTAAGTTCATACATTTTTCGAAGTTGCATGTCGCAACTATTTAAGTTGACAAGCCTTTTAGTTCATCAAACATGAACGTGTTAGATATCAGGTTGTTGAATTCTTTTTTCTGAAACTTGGAAATAATAATTCTGCTTCATTGACCATTTAATATTAGCTACATCAGCCAGATTGATTCATGGTTTCAATGTAGGTATGTCAATGGAGTTAGTTTGCTTGCACAACCATGCTTATGAATTAAGTGGAATTAGCATCACTAGAGTTGATGAACCTATGAATCAGATGGACTCAACAACTGAGATGCACCCTCATGAGAAAGATATTATCCTCGATACCCAGGAATGTGGTGTTGCTAAAGTTAATGGGGAAATTCAGATTGGTACTGCTTCGTTTCAAACTGAGAACCAGCCTGGTGAAGGTGACACTTCGTGTGCCAGTCATGAAAATAGTGAGCTGCAAAAAGGAGCTTCTTCCGCTTCCTTACCTCTTGCTTCATCTTTAAAGCAAGGGCAAGTTTCTGAAATGGAAGTTGATGGAGAGAGTTGTGCAGTTGTTGAAGCTGCAGCGCATGCATCTCCACTAGTAGTTGAATGTTCTTCTCCAGCTTGTCTGATTCCTGCAGATATTCCAGAAACAGCTGCAGACTGTGCTATACCATTGCCAGATGAAACAAATGATTGCAGTAATGTTAACTGTGAGGCTTCCTCGTTGGACCAGAGCAACGAAGCGAAAGTTGATCACTCTCATTTAGCCACCATCGATGACAGAGATGGTTCTCCCCTTCATGTCAAACCTGGAATACTAAACAAATTGTCATTAAATGAGGCAGAAAATGGTGGATCTGTTGAAGATACTGAACTTTCAAGGCCACTTACAGCTCCTGAAATGGACAACTATGACATTGGGCTTGATACGGATACCAGAACTTTGGAAAATTGTGACAGTAATGTAGCTGGGCCTTCACTTTCAGTAGATCATGACATAAATTTGGAAAAGTTATCCCTGAGTGGCGCACAGAATGAAAATTCTAACGAGTTCGATGAACTGCAAAGACAAACTAATGGGACTACAGATGCAGAAAGTGCTGTTATTGAAGATTATGCTGTGAGTGCACAATCAAAGTCATACATGCTGACTGCGAGATTTAGTGTTCTGCTGTAAATATATGGTTCCCATAGTCAAGTTTAGGACTTTCTGTATCTAGATTTTTCGTCCTCGTGTTATGTTTGAGTTAGCAGTAGGATGGAAAATAGGTCAGAATATCAAAATTCATGGGTTGTGGTTGCATGGTAGTATGGTTGGACTGTTATCAGTACTGTGATTATTGCCTAATTGCATCTGAGCAGCTATAACTTTGTACCGTATTGAAATGTGTTTGACGTAAACTGTTCTGCCACGACGCCTCTTAAATTTGTAGTAAAAAGTGTGTGACGTAAATTGTTCTGCCATTATGCCACTTAAATTTTTGTTCTGCCATGATGCCTCTTAAATTTTTGCTTGCAGCCGGAGTTTGTTGGGTTTTCATACAACTCCAAGCATACTTTATTTCTTTTATCCAAAATGGTTACCCTAATATTCTCTTTACCTGAACTACAGGACATGAATTACATGACCGCTGAGCATGATACAGGTTAGCTCCTACCTGCTACCATTTCCCAACAATCTATTACAAAAGGATCTTATTTCTTTGGAATCGTGGCAAATAAATTATATTCATTTCTACCAGGATCCTGTTGTAGAATTTACCTGAAAGCGGCAATTAATCTTTTTAGCTTGTAAAACCTCCTCGGAAATTATATGTTTGCTTTTGAATGTATTTGTATGCTGACTTTGGAAAATCATAAGCCATTTGAGCTTATGACGATCTTCTTACTCAAACTAATTCGAGTTAACCAATACCGACTGACCAAAAATTTTGCTACTTCACAGGGTTTCTAAACGTAGATGATGATGACCTAGAAGAAGATGAGAGTTATATGCCTTCTGTTGAAGAAAGCCGTACAAGTATTGTTGACAATAGTGGATGGTCTTCAAGATCCAGGTTTGTATTTTACTTTTTTCTAATTGGTTTATTCAAGGCATGTGTATTTATTTGGATGTGGTATTTTTCTCTGTTGGTTATTTTGAACGCATCAGATACTTCAATACCAGATATTTGGTAGTGCAGACCATCCAATTGTCTGGTGACGTGATTGATAGTTTAGTTTTCTTGCACCTAGTTTGAATGTGCTCCTTGTTCTCTAAATATTGTGTACTGAGTTATTTTTTTCTACGAAATTCTAAGTATCAATATCTTTTCACAGAGCGGTTGGCAAGTACCTTCAGATAATGTTCGACAAGGAAGCTGAACATGGAAACAATGTCATCCCCATGAACAACTTGTTGACTGGTAAAAGTCGCAAGGAAGCATCACGGATGTTCTTCGAAACTCTGGTATGCTCATATCTAGCACTTCATCTTTTTATCTCGGATGGAGTTGCTTACTGGACCTGAAGCTCTGCTGACTGGAATATAGGTATTGAAAACTAGAGACTACATTCAAGTGGAACAGACTACCCCCTTTAACAATATCAACTTGCGCCCTCAATCAATGCTGATGAAGTCAGACTTATGAGTTCATACTTCATAGTCAACAACAGAGGAGCCATTGCACACTCAGGGAGGATAGATGACATACCATTTTACTCGGATGCTCATTATTCGTATCTAATTCTTTTCTCTAGCTAATATTCTTGTTCAGTCTACACTGTCAGTAGTCGAGTCACCGAGTCACATCTGGTGTTACCTTTTTCCTCTTTTTGTGCACTTCCTCTTTGTTTCGCCTAGGAGCCTTGCAGTGCTAGGTGCTGTAATGTAGCTCTTAAATTATGTGTACAGGTGAAAAGTTTTTTTTTTTTTTTTTTGAACCCAGAGAACCCACCCCTTCCGTCCGTTAGAAATTTAGGGCGGAACGCAACCCAAGATCCGTGTTGATAGGCTTCAGATCTTTGGTGCATGGCCATTGTCAGTCACAAAAATTTTACCTAAGGTCAACTAGATTCTATATCTCATAGACCGGGTTCTGAACAGGCTTGGCAACACATTTGTGGGCGCATGTATAAAAGTTGTTTTTATATATCTTATATAATGAGATACTAATTAGATCATGCGTCGAATTTCCTTCATAAGGGCTAGTACTCTGTTTAAGCGTTCAATTTCCTTCATAAGGAATATTACTCTTCTTTGAGCATCTAATTTCGTTATTGGCCATAATTGTCATTACAAAGTTACAGATATCAAATATTAGATCAACACTTGAGGTAATTTTGCATTGATTTCATATCTGAATGAATGATATATGTTTGAATCACTAAGTTCACTACTACACATTTTCATTTATGTTGTCTGGCATTTTTTATTATCTTTCTTTGCGTTCATGTCATTATGAAATCCTTAATGACGTAATATTAAATCTAATACAATGCTTGGTTTAGGAAAGTCTGTTTACGATACTTTTTTCATGTCTAACATACTGAAGGATGTATTTACATCACATCCAGCTATTTGAAAGATCTGCATCAACCGCTGGAAATGGATCTTAAAAGTTCAACACAGAGCATACTCATAAAAGATTACACAGCATGACACACTTTTACAAGAAGCCAAAATAGGACGCATTATGCAAGGTCAAGGAGTGTTGGGCTCATCAGTAGTGCAAAGTTCACAAAGTTGGGGTTCAAGATCCACAGGGCGTATCATTTTCTTAGGAGTTTGAGGGGACACTTCGTTTGGGTTGATCCCAGAGGCAGTGGTCTCTGATGGAGGCAGGCATCTCTTCAAGAAGAATGAAGCAATGGTTCTCTTCTTTTTATTGCTGTCTTTATCAGCTGTTGGTTTCTCTGCCGGAGCTTTAGCCACTACATGACAGGATACAATTTATTACAACACAAGAAACATTTCAAGACGGAATTAACACATTCCAATTACGAGAATATTACCTGATGGAGGGGCTAACCCAAGATCATCAAGTACTTCTTTCTTAACCTGAATGGATACAGTGGGTCAGTACGCAAGCAGAGCACACTTAAAAGGTCAGTTTGAAATTGCTAAATATAGTACCCAATCTGAGTTGCTAAGAGTGAAACAACCATTAATAGTTAAGCCAGCTTATTCTTTAGCGACATGGCAAAGACACAACAAAAGAAAAAAAATTCACACTAATGATTTGTACCTGCCACCTGTTGTCAACAAAATCAGATAATTGGCGCACTTTAGTTTTTAGAAAAGATTTTGGAACACATGGAAAGATTTGCTGTAGCCGCTCAACTACTTTGGTCATACCCTGCGAGCTAGACTGTATTGCCGATACCTGAAATTTGCAGAATTCAACATCGTGTCATAATTTATGTAAGTTACAAAGAGGATAAAGAAAAAATATTTCTGCAATTATGAAAATAGCAGGTCAGTGATGTTTGCTACTCACAAATTTGGGCAAGTCTGCATCTGATATGGCACTCTCAACTGCTCTCAGTGTCGCTGCTGCCTTGCCATTTGGACTATTCTCCACAATCTCATTTTCTATTTCATCATCTACTGAGATCTCAATTTGAGAATGACCAGGGAACAAACACATACTTAAAGCTTGCAAACACATATGCTCCACTTTCCGAATGCCACTAAGATCCGTAGCGTTTAACTGTGGATCCTTCTCATGCATCAGATTCAGTATGAACATTGGTTGATTTTTCCGAAGTGCTTGCTCAGTCAGATTCTGCAAGTGTTTGTGTTGTCTTAACAGAACTCGAATCTCTTCATTTTCTTCAGTCTGACAACTAGACGATACAATACCCTCAGCTGACGAATCGGATTCTAACCTGTCCTGAACACCCTGTAAATGAAACAGTGGGCTTACATATGAATATAAGATAATGTGAAGTTGTCTTTCAAAAGAAATGCAGTTTTGAAATAGATTCTGCATCATTGCTAAAAACCCAAAGGGCCTTATGAGCTTTACCAAGGGCATCTAAGTATCAGTTTAATTGAGTTGATATCAAGAGACAATGACTACACAAATCAAACAGTTTAACAATATTTAAATCCAGTTTGGTATTGGTAAGTATTTGACAGGAACATCACAAGTCAATAAAGGCGGTACTCAGTACCTCATTCTCTGATAGATAACCATCAGGGACAAAGAAATCATCTTCACTTTCATCTTCTTCCTCGCCTTTCCCATTTCCGGCCTCCAAAGAATCATCTTCTTCGTCCTTTTCACAATCCGAGAGACTTTCTCCAGGTTCTTCCTACTCGTTAGAAAAGGAAAAAAATTACAAATTAAATTGCTGTACTAAATCAAATCAACAAGCATGTAAAAATTTATATACCTCTTCCCATTCTTCATCACTATCCACATCATAGTCCAAGTCCGGATCCTTGTTAAATGGATGACGAGGTCCGATAATATTGCTGTGACGTTCAAGTATAGTGTACAATATCAACAAAAAGAAAAATACAGGGTTCTTCAACCCATGTAAGAGTTAAGAATCCAGAGAACATATTTATCTCGGTAAAATAATGGGTCACAGAATTGTCACATGTAGACAAACAACTTACCTTTTCTTGGGCCAATACCCGTAAAATGCAGGTCGGAAACTTTTATCGAACTGCAGTAACTGCCTCCTTCGATGGCCCTTCTGTTCACAATGGACAGAATTATTAGCAGCCACATTATTTTTGCTCTTATCAGCCTCTGAATCTTCCAAGCTGTTCAGTAGCTTTATATCGCTGGAATCATTATCACAAGCTATGTCTTTACAATTTGAAAGCTTAATCTCCTTGATTAGTTCGGTCCTTGGTCTCCGTCGCAAGCCCCAGTGTTGCTTTCTGTTGGAACGAATATATTGACCTAGACTGTGCCATGCGTCGATGTGTGCCCTGCAACAAATGGCGAAGCAGAAGTTAGTTAAGGGCCAAACCGCTAAAGAATGAGAAAGGAAAGTTGTGTCTCACGAACTTTTGGAGATCAGTTGTGCTGAGTTCAATGCTTCGAGCTAATGCTTTGTCAATCGATTGAATGATTGACTCCGGGGCTTGTTCACTACTATTAACAGTACTAACAAATGAAACGTCTGTTGAAGGTTGATCATTCTGATCTGTGCAATTAATTTTCCGTTTCTTAAGAAATCGTTCCATCAAAGAGGCTTGTTTTTTTAAGGCAATTTGTTTTCTCAATTCAGCATCTTCTTTTTCTCGGCGACGCTGCTCTTTCTCAGCTTCATCTTGCAACCTCTTTTGCTGCTTTTTTGTTTCAATCTCCTCTTTCTCCCATTGCTTTTCAGCTTTCTCTTGCAACCGCTTCTGCTCTTTTTCCTGAAATATAGTGGGACATGTGAAAATAATAAGATAACAATGAGGTGGCTCACACAGCCTAGAGTACCACAAAATAGATATAATAGGCTTGCAAGTAAACCATATATGTGTTTCATATATATATACACCCAAAATTTCAATTTGATTTTTGAATGTACACATGTAGTGTAGCATGTCTTATTTCTGCAACTAGTGAAGTTGGAGTACACGAGAACAACTTCAACTTACATGTAGTGATTTCTCCTTTTGTGTTTCACGATCCATTCTTTTCTTCTCTTTCTCAAGTCCAAGCTTATCCATCTTCAGTTTCTTGGCAATCAATTTCTCTTCCTGCATTGCTTCCTTTTGACTCCTTGAATTACGTAAAGGGTATATTAGGTAATGGAAATATTTTGCATTAAGCAGAAGATCTTCATGGAAGATACTTACAATTCTGCATCATTCTTCTGTATCATGCTATCCACTAACAAACGTATATCGGCTTCATTTAAGACTTTACAAAGCTTTTCTGACCTTTTCATCAGGTAAGATTTAGAGATTGAATCACTCTCTGGATTGCGTAATACAGACAAGAACCCTGTAAAGCTCACCATCATCAGTTACTTTCTACTCAAAAAAAGTATAATTCAGGTCCCACAAAAAAAAAGAACACATCCTCAACCTCATTCAAGATTCTATACTGTGGTGTATTTGACTACCAACTTCTGGTTAGCATACATAACATCCACACAAGAAGGTTACATATGAACACAAATGATTTCATCTTTCATTACAGCATACATGTAAAATCAGCATAACTTGCCCGATATCAAAAACCATAATAAGTTTGTAAACAATAACAGGCAAACATGTGTAATATATACAAAGGAAAATGTATTTAACATAAAACAAAAGAAAATCAAGTGAAAATGCTTGCAGCTTTTCTAATGATAAAATAAAGTCGCATAAATGCTGTAAACTTGATTCCTGTTCAAAGTAAGATATCTTTGGCAATTTTAGTCAAGCACAATAATTTTTCATTTGGGCCTTTGAATACACGACATCTATGTGCACCAAGTAATGGGATATGTCCTTTGCTGATGAATAATAAGATAAAGGTTAAAGCATAACTGATCAAGTATCCAGTACAGTTTACCCACCGGGAAGAGAAAAATCCAGACAAACTTGTGGCAAATTATTTGTATTTCACAGAAGATATCAATTTCGTAGTGAAGATAATTTAACAACTCACAAGCGCGATAATGTTACTCACCAGAAACAGCAGTGATTCTCTCATGAATCTTTTTCCTACAAGTACGCCTAACTTTCAGCATCATGCGGGCTGATTTGGGCAGCATCTTAATGTCTCTGGTCTGCTCAGTTACGAATGATTCCAATTATCAACTGGTTAATAACACATTACAAATAGCTAATTTTGCAAATGCATATTTTATACAACAAGTTAGTGAACATAGAAATAAGTCAAATCACCCATCATATGTTACTAAAAACCATAGGAACAGGCCACGCAAAAAAATCATATGATTCCTATAAGAAATCTTAACCCCATAGTTACACCCAGAACATGGACATCAAATAGAATGACCAGAGGCATATTTTATGATAATTGCGAACATTAGACAGCAACAAACACTTAATAAAACTTTCAGCACTGGATCAAGTTGGAGTTACAGTAACGCAACGGAAAAACAAGAAAAATCTAGAACAAACCAAATCAAATTGCAGAATTTTAGTACGGTTACGCGTAATGCACTCCATTAGCAAACAGCAAAGAATATGAAATCTGCTATGAGCCTATAACCATTCAGTCTTGATGAACACACGCATCAATACATTTCTAAAAGCCAATAAGGCATCACCTCCCAGCACCAGAGGCAGGAAGCTGTCTCATCCTCCAAAACATCAGCATCCTCATTCACAATCCCATACGCCATCCTCTGCCCCAACAGCACCACACTACTCTTCACAGTCGCCATCGTCACACTAACCCCCTCCCTCTCCTTCAGCTTCTCGAAAACATACTCCACCAACTTCGACATCGGAAGCTCACTCTCCTCCAACAAACAAGCAATCAACCCACTACTCGTCCCACACCTATCCAACTCCATCCCCTCCACCTTCGTCCCCAACACCTCCTTATAATACCGAAACAACCCCTCCATTTCCTCCTCCAACCCCCCGACCACCACCTCCCTCTCCTCCGCACTCGTACACCCCACTCGCTTCCGCTTCATCACCTTCTTTACGGGCGCCGCCGCACCCTCGGAGCCCCGACCCGCTCCGTCGATCGCCATCGCCAGAAATTGAAAACCCTAATCCGACAGCCAAAAGCCGATTGCAGAAGCGAATCGAGCAGGGAGATTTCGTGGATGGCTGCGGAGAGGAAGTGGTTGGGTTGAGAGATGGTTTAGGGTCGGATCCGAAGCGCCGACTGCCGATTTGGTAGTGGAGGCGAAAATGAAGCGCGACGATTTCACGTTTTCGTGCTTTTGCCGCTTACTTTCCAATTTATTTTCAAAAATATATTTATATTGTGTGTATATGAAATAAAATGTAAGGAAAATTATTAGAAAAGTGGATTGTTATCCGAAGCAGTTAAACCACTTGCAACAACGTTAGTTATATTTTTATTAACCATTCATAATTTTCTGTCATGTGTAGATTGAAATTTTATTTAAAAATTATTATATATTAGTTGACATAAGTAAAATTACAATTAGTTAATCTCTCTGTTCTTTAATACATGTCGTTTAAGATTAATTCGAGTAAATTAAGGTGAAGTAAATACTAGCGATTAAATAAATTTAATGAGTGGGTGGTTAATGTTTTTTCAAAAAAAATCATGCAAAAAGTAAAATTGATAGATTATTACTAATGATACATGATTTGTTTTTATTGATTATGATAAAGAAATGATTAATGTTTGACGTTTTAAGGTAGTTGATGGTACTAAAGACGCATTGAAAATTGTTAAGTGACAAGTAAAAGTAGACAAAAAAAATCGATTAAGTGACATGTAAAAGAGGACAGAGAGAGTATTAGATAAAAAAATCACTCGTGTTTTATCAAAACCATCCTGATTTTCAATGATAGTAAACTAGTTTGGCTAATTGGGATCAAAGTCATATAAAAATTTATGTTTGTTTTTCTAAATTGGAACAAAATTTAATGTTGTCAAGTAGTAATTGACAATCACTTAAAAACGACATAGTATTAAAAAAATTTCACAAGTTACTAACTAATATGTGTGTCTTCTATATAAAATTATTTTATTTTGCACAAAACCATCCATATTTTGCATAAAACCATATATATTTTGCATTAATCACCTGTAAACTATTTTGGTTGCGCTGAATATAAATCTTTCAAAAATATACTCGTACTACGTAGTGTTATGTGGTTTCAGGCGATAAACATAGCACTAAATGCCAGTAGGCGGACATTAATAAAAAAAATGAATATGATGGATGTGCAAAGTTATATTTATTAATAATATATTTAATAATTAATATTATAAAAATACATACTTAAAATGAATTGTTTTAAATAAAATGTTTGAAATGATTAATCGACTAGCCGATAGACATAACATTTTAACATCGCATAACGATTAATGTACTGTCTAGACTGCTATACAGACACTTATTAGAATAATGGTATACATAAAATATAAGTAAAAATAATAAAAATGATTTTCTCTCAAGATTATATTCAATTTACTTTTAAGTATTTACAAAAACAAATATACTTTTATTATGTAAATTGAAAAAAATGTAAAAGAAGTAATGGAAAATGATTTTATTTTTCAAAAATGTTTTGAAACTATATTTCCAAAAGAAGTCCACTTTTTATGGTGTGTAAATGGAAATAAAATGTAAAGAAAATTATTACAAAACGGATTTTGATTTAGGTTTTGTTTCCGAGTTTGTAGAGAAAGGAAATGGAAATATTTGTAAAGAAAGAAAAAGAAAGTGAATGATTACAAGGTGGAAAAAAAGTGTTTATGAGTTTATGAATGATTTGAAAGATAAGAGTAAAAATAAAATAAATTTACTAAAATAACCCTATATAAAGAAATCTAATTTGTCAAAAAATAAAAATCAAGGACATTATGATCTTTTATCACCAAATTCATCCCTCCCGCTTCAAATCTTTCCGAATTGGGTGGAAAAAAAAAGGGTAATCCAGAAACAACACAATTCTTCTTTTCTCTGTTCTTCGTATTTTAAATTCAGAAACACTATCTTAGTGAAGTCAGTCTAAATAATGAAATAAAAACGATACAATTTTCTCTTCAAAATAACATAATTTTGTAGTCTAAAAATTATTTTTTATTTTGTTGGTACTGGATTTAAATCCTTACAAAAATGACATCAAATATCGGTTCCCGCCAGATGTTGGATTTGCGGATCTGATTTGGCGCCACTGTATTTCTATATTCGGGTGGCGTTGGGCCGGGATCTTATGGCGTTGGGCTCGAACTAACGGAGTGTTTTTTTTATTTTTTTGTCAAAGTGGACGAAGCCTTATTTTGAGTGAAAAAAAAAGACTTTATTAAATGGATAAAACTCTAGTAGAGTTATATAACAATTTTAAAGTTCAGGTGGAGGGTACGAGCGGTTCTTGAACACGAAAGAAATGATGTGTTTTATTAAGGGGTGATTTTTTATTAGGAAAGTTTGAACAAAAACGGGTATCAAGTCATTTTATTTGAGGCGAAGCATGCGAGAAAATTTATCTGAAAAAGGACAGTAACATTGTGAGAGATATTGGGGTATTCAATTACATTAGTATTGATCAAATAAGGAATTTGGCAAATGGAAATGCGGAGGCGCAGACTGTGACTTAAGAAAAATTCAATGGGGGTTTAGTAAGGCGCAAGACCTCAATCTTATATAATTGAATGCGGTAGAATTGTGGGTTTATGTGAGGGATTCGGTTGCATTTTAATAAAATATAGCCCTGGATCTTGAGTAATAAAAAGGTGTGGTGCATTTTAATGTTACAAATTATGTGTATAAAAAGATATCAGTGCATTTTCGAATGAATCATATACTTATCATTTTTGAACTAATTCAAAATCTATTCAAACTGGAGAAAAATATGGGGTGACATTACATATAAGCTAGATAAGAGATGAAAAAATAGATTATCCTACTTTTTCTTTTTCATTTTAGATATTATGAGTAATAGTGTTATAGGGGTGTAATATTTATAGGTTTTTCAGATTTTAAGAGTTTTATGATTTCAAGGGTTTAGGATTTTACGGTTTTCAGACCCATATGACTTAGGATTTTCAAATTTTAGGATTTAAGGTTTGATTTTTTAAGATTTTAAAGTTTTAGGATATATTACTATGCCACAAACATCTTAAATTATTAAAACAGAAACAGTAAAATAGTGTTACCTTACCTAATTTACATAGGTGTCACCTCATATTGTACGTGTAACTTTCATTACATATTTAATATGAAACCAGACCCTAGAAGTTCTTCACATTTAGACGACACGCAAACATGGCCACCATGTCAAAGTTGATAATGCAAACTCATACCAAAATGTAGTTGAGGTGAGAAGATGTGTGCAAGGTGTCACGGGTCAATCCTGTGATAAGGTTTGGGGCCTCTCCATGGTCTCATTGACATTTTCGTAATGAATGAGTATCAGAGATTTGGGAGGTCAAGTTGCAAATCGGATGATGGATTATGAAACTAGATTTCAATATGAGTCTAACGATATGTGGATCACATAAATCGGATAAGTGGTTGCCCTTAAAGAGCTAGTATGTAAGGAGAGACACGATTGATGTTTCTTTATGTGGGAGTGAGAAAAGCTCCATTAGCTCTTTAAGGGGGAGTGATGGTGAGTTCGGCCACCCGGGGTAAGTACTCGGATGCGAACCCTAAGTGAGCCCAACTCATGTGATACATGAGGGCGGATCTCTGAGGGTCTAGCGAGTCCCGAAGATCTCCGTAAGGTGTCAACCTTACGGACGTCGTGCAAATGGGGTGAGACCCCGACGATGCACGATGAGTTCCTAGTCGAGGCTATCTATCGGATGATCCTTTAATCCTTTAGATAATGAACGTAAAGGACCACGAGAGATCCTTGAATCATATTGGATTTCCGTTAATGAGATATGGGAATAAGAAAGAAATTCAGGAAGAGACTCTTATATTTTAGCCAAGGACGGAACTAGGTGAAACTCAGAGATGAATCTCAGGTATAAGCTGATATCCCAATCGAGTAATGAGTGATTATTTATAGAGATCCTCTCATGAGTCACTTATTAATGTGCGGTAAAGGATAATTTTATATCTCTCAAAACGCGGACAATTAAATAGACCCCGTGTGTTGAGAAGGCTGCCCTGATTCGTAAAGATCTGAGTGTCGCACGATCTTAAATATCCCAAATGCGTGAAAAGAGTCAGAAATACGAATTATTACTCTATGACCGTGACACAAAACATGTCCACTCCGCTCCCAGCTTTAAAGCTCGCTATCGAAGACGATAATGAAAAGGCAGTGCACCTTCACACTGCGATCATATGAAAATGCCATTTCCTAGGATCGATTCAACATATGTTCAACAGTAGCACGACAAAGACAAGTTCATTTTTCTACAGAAAAACCCGAAAAAGTGGAAAGATAATTGACGACAGCTATTGGAAGATTATTCCACCATGTGATTTGAGCCGTGCGAAGTCGCGCAAGGCAGTACAACATAAGTCTTTTCCTGTCCGGGGCCAAAAGCGCGTGCACTGGATTATTCGCGTCGTGTTCTAGAAAGTTCTGAAGTTGAATTTATTCTTAATCATGCCGAGGATGATATATATATTTGTGGAAGCGGGTTAAGATTCTTCCTCAGTCTGGGCTGGAAGCAGAGAAGGTAGCATGAGGAGGGAGAGACCGGCCGGAGATCCGATGGCGGTGGGGAGGGTGGTTGGGGACGTGTTAGACCCCTTTACGAGGTCCATCTCTTTGAGGGTGAGCTACAACGGTAAGGAACTTACCAATGGGTGTGAGCTCAAGCCTTCCCAAGTCGTCTCGCAGCCCAGGGTCGATATCGGCGGCGATGATCTTAGAACCTTCTACACCTTGGTGAGAGCAGTTTGAGACTGAGATCGAGCAGTTTGAGCCCTGCTCAGCTGCATCTATTTCCCCACTCAACTTGCTGTATGCCCTAGTAGGCATGCACAATATGACTATCAGCTGCTAGTTCATTTCTTGCTCTTACTCCATATATAGCGGTTTCGTTTATCTTTTTTTCATGTGTTGCGGCGCTGGATATATAGGTGATGGTGGATCCTGATGCTCCAAGCCCTAGTGACCCAAACTTGAGAGAATACTTGCACTGGTCAGTATCCTGCTTTGATCTTCCGGTTTTATATATGACATCAGCAGATCGATGCAGCCAGTTCCATGGCCCTGTGCAGTCAAATATAACTGATTCGGCAATTCCATTGTTGCAGGTTGGTGACTGATATTCCAGCAACAACAGGAGCCAGCTTTGGTAAGTACCATACATAATATCATGCTATGCTTGATATGAAAGGATATGATCACTCCCACAGTCCCTTTATTACCAATCATATCGTGGCCTGAAATCATTTTGTTTTTTTCTTGAAACATGACATGTTTCTGCAACGTCGTACTCGGACGTTGTATCATGTCTCTTAAATGATCAGCGGCTTCCTTAATTTCTCCCTAACAAGTTGTCGACTCCTCATTGGATGTTTGGAGTCGACTTCCTCACACCAAGTGCCACTGCTCTATGAGCCTTTTTCGAGTTTATTTCAGGAGAGAAACGAGAGAATTTAGATAGAAGATAATGTTGTTTTTGAATTTTTAAAGACAAGTTTGATAGCCAATTAACCGTTCAGATATTAATAGTAATTCACGTATTTCTAAGGAATAAATAATTATCTTAGTTTTTAAATCCAAAATCTAACTATATATCATATTTTGAAACAAAAAAGAATGTTACACTATTATCAATTATCGCATAGCATTTTTAATTCCGGCCGCCAAACATGACCTAAAGGAAGAATTTGAAGCGATTAGATCGCATCTAATCTCTCCAAAAACCCTCCATTTCCAAATACTAGGATTTTAAGCTGAATTACCCATCATATTTCATATTTCTTACATTTTAATAAATAAACATTAAATTATAATCTCATTTTCTTTCTACAACACATTTTTTAAACTTTTCCTCTCCAAATCTGCTAGCTCCATGACCCGATAACAATCGTTTCTTTTCTTTTTCTCCTTTGGTTTCAAATCATTTATCTTCAATTCTCTATCCAAATTCATAATGGAAATTAACAAACGAGAAGATTCACATTTTCCTAATCTTATTGATTTTCAAAATGTTTAATAATATCTAAAACCACATAAAAGTTCAAGGTTGACGAGCGAGGTTTCATAAGAAAATGCATGCAGGTCAAGAGGTTGTATGCTACGGGAGTCCGAGGCCAACAGCAGGAATTCATAGATTCGTATTCGTGTTATTCAGACAGTTGGGGAGGCAGACGGTGTACGCACCAGGGTGGCGTCAACATTTCAAGACTAGAGAATTCGCGGAGCTTTACAACCTCGGATCGCCTGTCGCGGCGCTATATTTCAACTGCCAGAGGGAGAGCGGTTCCGGTGGAAGAAGAATGTACTGTAGAGACTAGAGACTGACTGGAAAAAAGGTGGTACCTGCAGTCAAAGAATTTTAACAAATGATTGCCATACAGAAATTAATAGGGCTAGCTAGCAACATAAGATGATTATTCATATGAGCTAGCTAGCTGCTGGCTGGTAAATGCTAGATTGTATTTTTGCTACTCTTCTATTAGTACTCTTGAAATAAAAAGTGTTACTGAGTTTTAATGGTGGGATTTTACCAAGGCCATTTTTATTTCATTCCAATTTTGAAGGATTTGAAGAAATTTGAAAGGATTTAGAATGAAAAAAAAATCATTTTACCAATTTTATTATAAAAAAATTAAATTACGTTTCTAATATGTATGAATATTTTAGAAAATGTGTTTTTTTACCTCTCTAAATTCTTCCTTAATTCGATAACAACCATTTTTATTTCTCTGCACAACTTTTATATTTCTATATTCTCTCCATCATTTCTTTTCAATTCTCTACAAAATCTTTGCAGGAAACTTTTGTTGCACATATGGTAGAATGCATGTTTTATCCCGGTATTGATATAATGCGGATATTATTGAACTCACACCTCATACATGTATTAATAATACATTTATTTCTTCATATTTTCATTACTTTTTGGGTGTTGCGTATTAATAATACTAATTTTTAATTTTCTACCAAACGATTTCTCAAACATAATTAATATTATACGTCTCTTAATACATTCTACCAAATATGCATGCACAAAGAAGATTATCAACAAGGACTGAACAACTTCAAGGTCCTCTCACAGCGGTACTATTTCAAATTCTAAGTCTTAAAACAAATATGTATGCGCAGAAATGCGTACGGCTAGTGTCAGTTCATGTTCAATTGTTACATTTATGCCATCAAGGTGGTGGTATACTGGCTTGGGTGGTGGTCTTTTATTCTTAAGGTCAGAGGTTCGATCTCGATAATTGAGTCTATTGTGTGTGTCTTCCTTTTTCCCGCATTGCATCTTTAATAATACTGTTTTTCTTCCTCTTCCCTCATCGAAGCTGTATATTCGCCCCTGTGGGTATTGTTGGATCGTTGTTCGGCGTGGTGTCCTGTGCGGTATGTGGTATGTAGTATGTTCGTAACAGTGATTGATATGTATGAGCTGATTGTAATACATTGAATCCAATCTTTATTTTTTTAGAAACATCATCCTATAACTTAGTTCGTATTTTTGCATCAGACACCCAACCTATTAGCCATTAGCCAGCTCAGTATATCTAGCCCATTGTCATTAGCCTAGATCTTCTATAAACGTCAGTAGTTGTTTTTCCTGAGTCAATTAGAGAAGGGAGTGGATATCAGCAGTTTCAAGCCGGCGATTTTTAAACAAATCCGGAAAGTTACATCCTAGTAAGTGGAGAAAAGGGCAGTGGTGGCGCAGGCCACTTGCCTCCCTCTTCTAAAACTGTAAGAAACTTTGACAGATAACCCCTGCCATAGGTACATGGTGCTGTCCTCACCTGAACCTCACCCTACATCACATTCCTCCTCTCATATGCAGAATTTTTTCTATGTTCTTTTTCACAAATTAGCAGACCATCGATTAAAGAAGCTTTCATGGTGATTTTTCTGGCGATGCAAGACGAATAGATTGGATACTGTTTTATCCTGGAAAGATCCAACAAGCATCTCTAGTTGCATCTTGGCAAAATTGATTTCCTCTGAACCCTATTACTATCAGTAATAATTTGGTAAACAGAAGTATCATGCTTCATTTACCCTTTTCTGTTTATTTATTTTAATTGTACGCAATTAATAAGACCAACTTGGTGAAAAATGAATATATATCATCGACTTCCAGGCATGTTTAGGTTGATTTTCAGAGATTATATATTAGGGTGCGAGCGATTGTAAGCAAATAAACTTCAATTCTGATACCTCAAATCCAACTTATCTTTCAAACAGCAAAATCATAATCGACTATCATTAGTCTTCTATAATCTAGAAAATCATTTAGGTAATTTTTTCAAGTTATGTAAAGGGATGAATGGGAGGAAATGTAAGGAAATGAAGTAAAGAATGATTCTATGTTTGCGTTCTTTGAAAACAGTGACTTGGAGAAGTTTGGGAGAATTGGAATTTCATTTCTTTTCCTACGATTTGAAGGGATTTGGAGAGAAAGGGAAAGGGAAAGAAATGGGGTAAAAAGTCGTATTTACGCTCATTTCATTTTCTCGTAAAATTAAGAATAATCAAAGGTAATATAATAATCACATTATATTTATTTTTTCTCAAATCATTCCTGAGTGTTGTTGAGTTTATTTCAAAAAAAATAAAGAAATAAAGAAAGTTGTTTCTCAAGTTTTTAAGATGAGATTTGGTGGAGATTGTAAAAGTGGAAGCCTCACTCTCATTTCCTTCCCATTTTAGGCGTGAGAATAAATAGATGCATTTAGCTTTATTTTATCCTTAAATCAACTTAAATTTTAAATAGTTCAATAATTACTTTATATATTTTTTCATTTACTCCCAAATTATTTATAAACTAAGTAACAATTAACTTCTTTTTTTTTAATTACCTTGCAAATCTTTGGGAGTTGAGGTCCAATCCAAGTGCAGGACAACATGAACCACACCTGCGGGATAAACCCAGGAGCAGCCTCACTCCACTCACTCAAACCGACACGTCATCAAAAACAACCTCCTGCCTGCTTCTTCCAACCACCAACGACCCATCCCGACAACATCAACCACACGAGCACTGCAGAGATGCTTAGCAGCAGCAGCGGCATCAGCAGCCGAGCAATCTCTCTCGCAGCCTCCTCCTCCGCCGCCCCGTCGCGG